>JAFNEN010000370.1:0-290000 GCA_019343175.1 Oedothorax gibbosus
ATTTTTTTTTAAAATTTTTTAAAATAAATATACCAAAAAAGAAAAAAAAAAGGGAAAAAACCATTTTTTCCCCCCCAATGTCCGCCAACAAAAAAATGGGAATTGCATTTTTTTTTTTTTATTTTTTTAAAAAATCTCCATGCGATTCTAAAAAAATCGAAAAAAATTTTTTCCCCAAAAACCGGGGCCCCCCATTATTTTTTTTTAAATTTAAATTTTAAAAAAGGGGTTTTTTTTAGCCCCCCCCTTGAAAACCCCCCTTTTGGGGGGCCTTCCCCCCCCGCGTAAAGTCGGCCCCCCCCAAAACGGGAAAGCCAAGGTAGGGCTGCGTGTTTTGCGAATGTCACTCTAATGCTTTTCTTATCGCGTCCCCCCTTAAAAAATTTATGAAAATTTGGGGGAAAAAATTTTAAGTGCTACAAATTTTAAAAAAGGAAACTTGTTGTAATATTACCACGAAAAATTACCCAAAAAATTTATTTCAGCTCCCACATAACGTTTATAAAGTTAAATTTGAAGCTTTAAAAAAATGCTATATGTCCTTTCGTCACCTAGGCCCCCCCCTAAAAAAAAAAATTTTTGGGGGGTTTGGGGCGTCGTCGTAAATTTTATTTATATATTTTAATTAATTTTTTTTTTAAAATTTAAAATTTTTTTTTAATTTAAAAAATTTTTTTTAAAAAAAAAAAATTTTTTTCAATTAAATAGATTTTTTCCCAAAATGTTAATTAGGGGTTTTTTTTTAAAAATTTTTATTATTACTGGGGGGGAACTTGTTTTTCCCCCGGGAAATAGCAAAAAAATTTTTTTGTAAATGAAATTTCTTTCTTTTTCAAAACGTCGCAAATTTTCCCTCAATCCGACCTTTTATTTTTTTTTAAATTTTAAATTTTTTCAAGGTTTTGTGCTTACCCCCCCCCCTTTTTAAAAAATGCCGGGGGCCCCTTCCCTCCCCGCGTGACTCGTCACCTGACTGGGAGAGCGAGAGAAGGTCCGCTTTTTTTTTGCGAATGTCACTCTTCCTAAGGGCTTTTCTTATCGCTTTGGGCCCCCAAAATTAATTTATGAAAATTTGGGGGAAAAATTTTTCCCCGTGCCAAAAAAATTTTGCAAAAAAAAATTTTTTTGAAGTCCCCAAAAAAAATTACACCAAAAATTTTTTTTCAGCTCCCCGGAACTTTTAAAAATTTTTAAAAAAGGGAAGTTTTTTAAAAATGCTTTTTTTCCCCTTTTCCGTCACCTAGGGGCGACTAGAAAAAAATTCTGGGGGATGGGCAAATTTTATTTATTTTTTTTTTAAATTTTAAATTTTTTTTTTAAAATTAAAAAATTTTTTTTTAAATAAAATTTTTTTTTAATTTAAAAAAAAAAATTTTCCAATGAAAAAAGGTTTTTTCCAAAATGTTCTAGTTTTTCTGCTAATTTATTATTAAAATTTTTTGGCCCTTAATTAGTTTTGTTTTAAAAAAACTGATTTTTTTAAAAAAATTTTAAAAAACAAAAAAATTTTTCTTTTTTAAAAAAAAAATTTTAAGGGGGAAAAAAATAGAAAAAATAAATTACAAAATTTTTTTTTATTGACATTTAACTTTTTAAAAAAAATTTAAAAATTTTTTTTAAAATTTTTTTTTTGAAAAAAACAAAACGAATTAAATAAAAAATTTTAAAAATTAAAAAACCAAATTTCTTTCACAAAAATTGGGGGTTTAAAATTATAAAAAATTTTTAAAAAAAAAAAAAATTAAAATTAAAATTTTAAAAAAGAAAATAGAGATAATTCCAGTGTAACGGGCACGGTTAAAGGTCCACGGAGGCAAAAAATGATTATGTCCTATACGTATTAAAAAAAGTTTTAAAAAAGGGGGGGTTTTTGGGGAAAAATTCCCCCGGGGGCCCTTTTTTTTTTTGTTTAAAATTTTAAAAAAAGGGGAATTTTTAATAAAGATCGGCAATTTTTGGGGCAACTAAAGTTTTAAAATTTGAATTAAATGCTGTTTTTATGAATTTTTTTTTTAATTTTATAACCCCGCGTTGTAAAAGGGTTTTTCCCCAAATATGTTATACTTTTTTAAAAAAACCTCTAGTTGAAATTTTTTTAGAGATGTAAAAAAAAAAAAAGGGCCCCAAATTATTTTGGGTTTTTAAAAATTTTCAAAAAGGAAAAAAGGTTTTTTTATTTTTAATTGAAAAATATAACTTTTCTTTTTTTTTAAACAAAATTTTCTTCTTTTTAATTTAAATAAAAATTTAAAAAAAATTTAATTTTTTAAAAAAACTCCCCTTAAGAAGGGGGAAATTTTTTTATTTTCATCGTTACATGGTTGGATAACCCCTTTTTTTTCGAGAAAATTACAAAACTTGAAATCTCTTTTCCAAAATTTAAATTTCATAAAACAATAATCTGCTCGAAATTTTTTTCGAAACCCCCCGGGGGTTTAAAAAAGGGCGCCCCAAAAACTTTTTTAAATTTTTCTAAGTAATTTTTAAATATGGTTTTTAAATTTTAAAAAAAATTTAAATTTTTGTTTACTTTTTTTTGGGCGAATCCCTGTAATAATGAAATTTATTTCCCCCAATTTTAAAAACGGTATTTAAATTTTAATTAAATTTAATTTTAATCACATTTATATTTTTTTTTTTAAAATTATAAGTACAATACATAAAAATTTCAAAATATAATTGCATAGAAATTTTTTTATAACAAAATTAAATTTTTCTATTTTTAAATATAAAAATAGAAATTTTTTCTTAAAATTTAAAAATTCCCCGATTCTAACTAGTATCAACCCCGCATTTTTTTAAAACTCAAAGAACTTTAAAAAAAAACCCCTTTTTTTAAAAAAAGGGTTTTTGGGGGGGGGGTACTATTACAACAAGGAAAATAATGCAACTTCGTTTTCACTAATATTTTCCAAAATTTTTTTCCTAATTTTTAAAGATTCGACGCGTTTTAAAAAAGCTTGGGAAAAAGTGACTTTTTGCAAAAAAAAACGGCCGCCTATTCGCTCTCCCCGCCCGGGGGGGTGACGTAAAACCCCGGGGGGGGGGAAGGCCAGAGGCAGCGTTTTCAAGGGGTGGGGAAAATTTTGCAAACTTTGAAAATTTAAATTTTTAAAAAAAACAAATTTTGGGGGGAAAAGAGGTAAAATTTGTTCGTTTTTTTTGAATCCCATGGAGATTAATTTAAAAAAAATAAAAAAAATACATCAATTCCCCATTATGGACATTTTTAGTTTTTGTTTTACAAAACTAATGTTTGTATCATTTAAAAAAAAAAATTAAAAATTTTTTTAAATTTTTTTAAAATAAAAATTAAGTGCGATAAATGGGGGAAAAAAACATTAATTACAGAATTTTTTTATTGACATTTAACTTTTTTAGAAAAATTTTTTAAAATTTTTTAATTTGTAGTGCAAAAAAAAAAACAAATTTTAAAACAATAAGGGGAAATTTAAAAAAAAATTTCATCACAAAAATTCATTTAAATTAAAAATTTTAAAATTTTTAAAAAAAAAAATTAAAAGGACATTTAAAAAGAAAATAAGAAAATTCCATTTTGTAACTGGCACTTTTTTAAAGGGGCCAAAAGGAGGCTGAAATGTTAGTACATTACGTAAAAAAAAAATTTTTTAGAGAGAGTGGGAGTTGGTTTTAAAATTTCTGGCCTTTTTTAAAAATTTTTTTAAATTTTTTAAAAAAAAAAGGTTAATGAAATGGGGAATTTTGGAAACAAAGTAAAAATTAAAAGTAAAAAAAAAATAAGTAAATAAAAAAAAAGAACAATTTTTTTTCTAAGTTTTTTTAACTCCGCGTGTGTAAACAGAGGTTCTGTTTCTAGGTGTAGTTACTGTTACACACCTACGTTTGTTGTTTTCCTAGAGATTTTAAAAAAAAAATACGTTTGATATTTGGGTTCAACAATGTTCAAAAAGGAAGCAGGTATTTTTTATTCTTAATTGTCCATATAACATGCTCATTTTTTATAAACTAAATTGCTTCTTTAAATTCAAATAAAAATTAAAACTAAATTTAAATTATGGAAAAACTGCATTAAAAAATTGGAAATATTTTCATAGTTATTTGGGATTGGATAAAACTTGTTACAGAATAATGTACAAAACTTGAATTCTGCGGTTCCACATAATTACAAAAGAGACAAAAAAACCTGCTCAAAACATGTTTGTCGAAAACATGCCGCTTTTACAAGTCTTTAAAAAAAAGCTTTTACTTAACTAAGTAACTTATAAAATATGTGTTTAATTTAAAAATTGCAATTTGGTGTACATTATTTGTCGAATCCCTGTAATAATGAGAAATATTTCCCAATCTTAAATACAGGTATTTCAATCAATTAAAATTTATTTTAATTACATTTATTTATTAGTTAAATTATAAGTACAAATCATACAATTACATAATATAATTGCATAGAAATTTTTTTTATAAAATAAGTATGTTACCTTTAAAAGAATAAAAAAAAGCACATTTTTGCTTCAAATTCAAACGTTCTTGATTCTAACTATGAAATCAAAAACACGCTTTCTTTTACAACTCAAGAAACATTAAAAACTGCTTTTCTAAAGGGTTTTTCCGTGGTGCTAATAAAAACAAGGTACTATGCAACATTCGTATGCACAAAATTTTCCAGAATTTACATAATTTTAAGGGATTCGGCGCGATAAAAAAAGCATCAAAGAGTGATATTCGCAAAAACATACGGCAGCCTATCTCTGGTTTCCCAGTTAGGTCGACTGACGTCACGCGGGGGGGGAAGGCCAGAGGCAAGCGTTTTCAAGGGGGGGGGGCTAAGCGCAAACTTTGAAAATTAATTTAAAATAAAATATGGGTCGGATTGAGGTAAAATGTATGTCTATGTTTTTTTAAATCGCATGAATTTCATTTTTAAAAAGGTATTTCGCTATTTCCCGACACATCAAGTTCCCCATTACGGCACTACTCCCAAAATAAAACGTTTTTTTTCCGCTGTACTCTTCAAATAAATCTACAGTTCAAAAAGATCAATTTTATTTGGTGGTTAGAAAATGAAGGCCAAAATTGGCATACGACTTCACAAGAAGCACTCGAATGAAAATGAAAATGAAATTAAAGAAGTTGAGTTAAAGAGAAACAAATAGAGCTGGAAAGAAAGTTGGAACAAAAGGAGAGAACATAAAGAGCAGTTTAAAAAAGGCATTTTTAATTGCGGAAAGGGCGTCTTGCCTTTGAAGAACAAGAAAGAATGGAACGCCTCATCAAAGACAAGGAGAACGAAAAAAATCTTAGTAATTATGGTCCAAATGACTTTTGAATAATGAAAAAAAAAGGACAGAAACGATCAATAAAAATAGAATTAAGTTTTGTTGGTTAATTTTTTTACTTGAAAACCTGTCTCTTTGTAAATTTAAAACCTTTTAGCGATATTTTATGCTTTTCCATGTATTTTTTTTACAGAAATAAGTGAAAATATATCTTTATTACATGATTGGGTCCGTTCCTGCAATTGGGTGTATCTTAAAGCCCTCGTTTTAATTGGGGCTAGTTCATTTTTTTTTACCGAGTAGCATAGTGTTTATTTACAGAGGTCAAAGGTAAAGAACTATGAAATTCAAAAATTGGCTCTCATTTTAACCCCGTTGACTGCGACGATAAGCGGTGGAAGCGACGATAGCGGTGGAAGCGACGATAGCGCCCATTTTTCATCGATAGAGGCTGATGTGAAGTATAAGAACATCCTGTTTTTTAAACCCAGTTCGTTACAATGAAATGAACAACTCATCTTCATTTCGAAAAAGGTTGGTTAGTTTGAATTATCGTCACCTTTTCGAAAAGAAAAAATTTTTAGTTCGAGGTCGTAAAATTTACAGGTTAGGTGGAATTTAACGTCGCTAACTAAAGCTACACGACAGCTAGTCTAAAAATAACGAGGAAATGTTCCTTGGCCTTTTCCAACCGATAACTCATCGCCCTGTCACTAATTATTGAATTGAAAGCCAATAACCAAATTTGTTTCAGTGATTAACTTTTCAACTATAAAACCCATCATTAAATTTTCATAATTCATATTTTTTGGGGTTTTTTGTTTGAAAAAACTACAAAAAAATAAAACAGAGACTATTTGCAATTTTTTATAGCTAATATTGAATAACAAACTAAACCGCCCTGCGAAATGCAGTATGTCTGGGTCGGGTCGCCCTACCACTTGAGACAAAATATTAAATTTCCTCGTTATTTTAATAGAATATACCTTTCAAATCTCAAGTATTATTCCAACACAGCAGGAATCGGTTTCAAAAGTGTAAATATAATATTCTGCGTTCTATTCCTCAAATCGATCACTAATTTTCCTTAAATTTGCTTGCGGTGTTAACATAACCCCAATATAGGTGTTACATAATTCAAATATAGGTGTTAACATAATTCAAATATGGGGTTTTTTAAATAATTCAAATATAGGTGTTAACATAATTCAAATATAGGTGTTAACATCCCTAATAATTTGGCTGTATTATATTTGTCGTAAATGGCGAAGATACACTTCGCGATAACAAAAAACTGCATAAGCTTTTAAAATCTATGTATGAAAATTCATCAGTCACATCTGGGATTACAGGTGTCAATTAAATATCATACAAAAGGGTAGATGAAAGAGCTAGATCGGTAGTTTGTATAACCACTAGACCATCATGTTTAATCAAATTTTCAAACGAACTTGAACTCATAAGAACGGTTGGCGAAATGGAAACTATAAAATTTCATCAGAATGTTTTCTTTATCGTTAATCGGAACAACGCCACGCGCGTCATTAAGTAATGGTTTCCAAAGATTACGGTGCCGTCATCCGCCAATTTCGTAACGGTTACGTATGACGTCACAGAAACCTTTTCCGTACAAATTATGGCGATGGTTTCCTAACAACACGTTAATCGTACCGTAAACGGATCTGAAACCATCGTCACGGACGTTCTTGCTTTTCCGACTCTTCTTCAAAAGTTTTTTCGGACACGTAACGGCTACTTTTGCGAGGGAAAAATGTTCGAAAAGAGCGCTTCTCAGTCGGCCTTTCTCTTCTGGGGCTATAGGATTCTTGTGGCGATTGTAGGGCTTCGAAACTAAATCTTCGCGCACAATGATTTAAAACAAATTATCTTTGTTCGTAGATGCCGACGTATGAGGATATGGAAAGCCCCCTTCAGTTGTCCTATGTTTGAAAATTTCACTTTCCCTCTGCCGGCTACTTTCTAAATCCGATTCCTCATCCTCCATGAGTTTAGCAGAGCTAAATTTTCATATCCACACACACAAACTCATTTTTATATTGATTGAAGTTACGAACCGGCTAAAAATCACGATGTGTCGGTTTGTTTACGTTTGGATCGGTTGCGGATTACGTTTTCTTCATTTCGAGGAAACCCATTCGCCGTAAACATTACGATCGGAATTGTAGCGGAGCGAATCTGTGACGTCACGCGTAGAGTTACGGTGACGGGCCGTTATCTTAGGAAACCATTACTTTAGCAGTCAAAGTGCTAAACTTAAGATTTTCATTCAAAATGAATCGAAAGCAGCAGTCTATGTCTTTAGAAAAAAAACAAAAATTAAATGATATTGACAGCAAATTTTAAAAAAAAGCGAAATTGCATCATGTATTATTAGTGTATTACATTATAAAATTAGAATAATTTTTAGAATGTATTTTTTTAAACTATTCACTGGTTCAATGCAACAAAAATGCTTGACGGTTAACAGGAAATGTTTCTGTGTTCCCTTCGAGTTCGTGTTAACGGGTTAGAATGTATAAAATAAATTCTTTATGATGGTATGAACTGACAAGTACAAACTTTTAAATTAATTTGACTTTTTTTTCCATGTAAGTAAACAATAGAAGCAATTTTTTAGACAAAATGATCATGTACTGATCAATGTTACAAATTTTAGAATCATCTTCACTCTGATGAAAAGAAATATTTCAAGTTTTAAAGATTGTTGATGCCGTTATATCCCTTCTGAAAATTTTACATTTGTGGTGACAAAAAAAAAGAAACCCTTGCATTTTTTAAAACTTAAGGGCAAACATATCTGCAACTTTTTATAAAAAATATAGAAACTATTAGAAAAACCATTAAATTTAATTGTAAATCCTTTTAATTTTTTATTATACATATACAGTAAACTCCCGATTAATCAGCTTGGTGGATTATACGTTTTGCGGATCACATCAGCGGCCACGATCCCCCCCCTTTTTTTCCCCCCCGCAAAAATAAATTAACAAAACGCAGAGAAATGAAATTTATCTTTTTCAAAACTTAAAGAATAATTCTACTCTGACTCAAACGACGGACCGTATCTAGACCTGCTACTTCGCCCTTGACAATGCAAGAAAGGAAACCACAGCTTGAAGTCACAAACTTTATTCATGGTTTTTTTTCATATTCATATTTTCCCACATATCCTGTTATCTACACACAAGGTTGACACACACAAAACTACTAAATCATACACCGATACACAAATCATACACCGATAATAAAAACATTTCACATAAAAGTTCACCTAAAAATAGTGGTCAACTCCGCTCACAAGACAAAGGTCAACAATGGCTGCCAAAAGCCATCTCACACTTCTCCAGATCCGTTGCCATCGCAAAACACACAGCATTTTCAGTGGCCGTAGATACCCAGGTAGCACACCAACGTCGGCCAATATTAAAAAAAAATATTGGCCGACATCGGTGTCAATATTGGCCGACGTCGAAATGGCCCCCCCTAGCAAATATTGTACGACGTCGTTTTACGACATTGGCCACATTTATCAACGTCGTCAATGTCGCATATCGACTTGGCCGACATAAAAATGACACCCTTGCCGATATTGTACTACATCGGTTCACGACTTGATCAACATCGCATATTGACATTGGCCGACATAAAATGGACCCCCCTAGCAAATATTGTACGACGTCGTTTTACGACATTGGCCAACATTTATCAACGTCGTACAATGGTCGCATATCGACATTGGCCGACATAAAAATGACACCCTTCCGGATATTGTACTACATCGGTTTTACGACTTGATCAACATCGCCATTTGACATTGGCCGACAAAAAATGGACCCCCCTAGCAAATATTGTACTACGTCGGTTTACGACATTGACCAACATTTATCAACGCCGTACAATATCGCATATCGACATTGGCCGACATAAAAATTACACCCTTGCGGATATTGCACAACATCGGTTTTAACGACATTGATCAACATCGCATATTGACATTTGGCCGACATAAAAATGACACCCTTGCGAATATTGCACAACTCGGTTTACGACATTATCAACATTAGTCGTACCACATTCATGGTCGTTCTTTTACAGTACTTCTCAATTATACATTTTTCCATTTCCTTCGCATAACTTTTTAACTCATATGTTTGTTGAGTAAAAAAAATTATTTACAAATGTAATTTTCTTTATATTTTTCTAATTAACAAAAATTTTGTTAATTAGAAAAATATAAAAAAAAATATTTACAAAGGTAATTTTCTTTATATATTTCTAATTAACAAAAATTTTGTTAATTAGAAAAATATAAAGAAAATTACTTTTGTAAATAATTTTTTTTCTACTCAACAAACAGATAAGTTAAAAAGTTATGCGAAGTACAAATGTATAATTGAAAGTACTGTAAAAGAACGCCATGAATGTGGTACGACTAATGTTGATCAATGTCGTAAACCGATGTTGTTACAATATTCACAAGGGTGGTCATTTTTTGTGTCAGCCAATGTCAATATGCATGTTTTTAAAACAATTAACAATAGGTTAAATAAATCAACATTAATCAAGAAATATTGTATTAGTACTATTGTAATTTTAAAACTAGTAATTCGACAGCTATATAAAACCGTACATTACGACATAGCTCTTTTTTTTCTGTACTGCTTCAGAGTCAAATTAAAACAATTTTACGTATTATTATTCATATATTAAATATCTGATACATAGCACATATTTTTCCCAGATTGTTTAAAGTTAACTACACAACATCTCTGGATGTATTTATATAGGGATGGTCGATACCATTAAAAGACGAAAAATTACTGTAGGTAGAATTGAATAAAAATATGTTACCTACCTCCATTGGGTATAGGTTTTATTTCATATAATTAAAGTGTAGAAAAAACTGTTAAATTCTTGACAAAATCTGTAAATCTTATGCACAAACTTCAATTAAACTATTTTTTACATGTAATTTGATTAAATTTCATGTTTTAGATAGTTATGTATTTTTCTACTTTAATATATTTAAAAAAAACAATTATTAATTCGTACAGAAGCTTTAGAAATATTGCTAAAGCTTCTGTATTAAATGTTTCACAAAAAACAAATCATAAAATTAATAACTAATTAGACTGTTCTATATTTATTCAAGTACATATTCATGTCTCTATTTACTGTAAGCACTGAATACAATATGGGGGATTTGATATTTACACTTTACCAAAAATAAAATTGTTCAAATAGTCCATCATTAATTTTATGACAGATAATTCACTAAACATCTTAAAACCAATTATGAAATATACATATTTAAAAAAAAAAAAATATTTTAAATCCAGCATTATCTTAACAATCTTTTTATAACAACGTGCAAAAAAGTTCACTTTTTTATATCATATTCATTCATAAATCGTTGCGAAAATGACACTTTACGTGCTTACGTCACAGACAGTGCGAAAGTGTTTGCTACTTACAGTTTGATTATCCTGTTCTGTTAATAAAGAATTAATGATATCGGTTTCTACAATTGCATACTTTAGGTGGCCGTGCTAAATTGTAAAAACTTAGACATTCTACAATTGTCAAAACTCAAAAGATGCAAGATAATCGTTGCAGTCTTTACATTGACGAATCACTGCAAAATAACTTCAATTTTATCTTGGCTTATACACGAAGTCAAAAGATATTTGAAATTTAAACTTTTGGTCAAATACTAGACAGTGATAAAAAATGTTGATAATAAAACCACCTTCATTAAGAGCATGGATTTCCCAGTCATACAAAATACGAAATAAAAGTAGCAAAACTTCTTTCACTTTCTACTGTCCCTTTGCACTTTTTTAAGCAAAGGACCTCTCCATCAATTTTAATGTTTCCAAACTGAATATCGGATCTAAATTCAATTACAGTTCCAACTCCTTCACATACACTTGTCGTGTTTTTTGATAAGGCCTTCTAATGTCTTTGGCTTCTACCGTTTTTGTAAAAATAGAAATGTTCTTCACGTATCCAAATGCAGGTATATGTATCCCGAAGCTTCTCAACATCAATTTGTTTGCGGGCAAAGCACACAGATTTGCCTCTCTCCATGAACAGAAACTTATGACATTTGGATTTTTCTCGTAACTTTGATCCACATTTTGAAGGCAAAGCCCATGTTGTAAATGTCCTCGATATTATTTCTTCTGTGATGTTCTAAGCGTTTAAATCAATTTCTGGTTCACTAATCTTCAAGATTTTTCTCCTCTTCTACCGAATTTTTTGTTTTACGTTTTACAGGAACTTTCTTTGATAAATAATGGGGAAAGTCAGGGAATTTGGTTGGAATTGACTCTGTTTATAACAGTCTTACCTCTAGGCATTAAAACTTCATTGTTAATTATGCATTTATAATGGCTCTCAATAAAATCCTCTTCAAAGTGCACTTCACAAGATTGCCTTCATCTAAGTTTCAAGAACTTCTGCATTTTTTGGCACAGAAAACAACGAAAGTTTCTTACTGTTCGATCTGTAGCCAGGAACAAAACAATGATACTGTTTGTTTCTCGACTTTCTATTACAACTCATTATACAAATAGTTTTAGATTTTTTTTTCATTAAAGCTGGCGTATTACTATAGATTTAAACGACTAAAATAATCGAAAACTTAAAAGAATACAGCCTTGATCATACTCTCCTCCCTGATGTAAACAAACCATAACGCTAACGTTTTTATGTTGATCTCAGCGCCACCGATAAACCTAAAACCCGTTTTTAAAAAACCTCACATCCCTAAAGCACTCGAAGAAGTCCTATTTCCGCGTTATCTTAGTAGGCTTAACACTCACGTGAATCGAGTACCTAGTAAACATCGATCAATGTTGGCCAATGTTGTTTCATCGACGTTGTATCCACAATGTCGCCAGATGTCCCCACAATATTCGAATATTTTCAAAAAATTATTATTTTTTTAAATAATGACTAAAACTTATCTGCATTATTATTAACATTATTGTTTCATTCTTCCAACATCAAAATAAAATGAATTTAAAGTCAAACTAATTTTAAAAAATTCCCAATGCCTGTGAATGTCGACAGATGTCGCGATTACAACGTTCAACATTCCTCGACTTTCGCAATGTTGGCCGATGTCGGTAGAATGTCGGCCAACATTGTTGTGCTACCTGGGTATAGCGACCTCTATCGGGAATCGGATCAACATTCTCCCCCCGTTGCAATGTTACAACATTCAACCCTATAAAAATACAATTATAAATTATTTTTTTAGAAAACCAAGAATTACAATTTACAAAGAGATGCACAGAATTATTCATTAGTAACAAACAAATTATAACAGTTCACATATCAATCATTTCATAATCTTTCAATCTTGCATTGGTAATACGCAAACACGGGATATTGCTGTTTTTTAGATTCCTGCCTGGGTTTTCACTCTAACAACTCTTACAAGGTTATCCGTACCCCGGTATATTTCGAGGATACGCCCTAACGGCCACTTATGGGTTGGCATGTTAAGTTATCCTCTATTAAGATTACAAAATCTCCTATATCTTAACATTATCCTTGAGGAAGCACCATTTGTTCCTTTGTTGGAGCCCACTTAAGCAATTTCGGCTCTACCTATTCCAAATTATCTGCACCAATCGCATTACCCGTTGCCACCTTTTTAGGCAATTCTCATTTACGGTGGTAAGATCAGGTTCTACAATAGAATTAATTAACCTTCCGATCAGAAAATGTGCGGGCGTTAATACACTAAAGTCATCTTCACTACTCGATAAGGGACACAAAGGTCTGGAATTCAGAATCCCTTCAATTTGAACACTAACAGTCAAAAATTCCTCGTACTTTAAATATGCACCCCCCCCCCCCACAACCCTTTTTAGAATGGTATTTGAAACTCTTTACGGCTACTTCCCACAATCCACCGAAAGAAGGTGCCCTAGGAGGGATGAACTTCCATTCTATTTCCTCCGCCGATAAATAACCCGCTAAAAACCGCAAGAAGACGCAAGAAGTCGGTACCGATGATGGGTTGGGACACAAAGGCAACGATAAAGGGCCAGTGAAATTCAAGGCGTAAACCCAAATCCAGCTGTAAGAGTCTTTAACCATAGGTTGAGATAGGTGTTCTGTTTGCTGCAAACAACTGAAGTTTGGCGGGAGGGCGACGTTTCTCGGCATCCGTGGGAGGTATCACTGGACACTGATACATCAACTCCAGTATCGATGAGATATTGAGCTGCGGTGGACTTGTCCTTTATATACAAGCGGAACATCTCAGCTCGGCCGTCACCCACGGGATTGAGTGACGGCTCCCTCAGTTTTCCGGCACCCAGAAACACAGTTGTCTGCAGTTTGAGGCTTTTTTTTTTCCGAAAACTCGGTGGTACCAACAATATTGCGAGTTGGGACGAGGGCGGCTTGCAGATCGCTGGCGATCGTTCCGCCTTTCTGGTCATCTTGACGTGGAGCGGGGGCGTGCTTCCAACCGACTCAGCCTGGACGAAATCTCCAGCAGCATCTGGCGCAGAGATGTCTCCTCGTTGCCCTACGTTCCCACTGGAGCATCAGCTGTTTGTGAACGTATCTCATGTACCGCGGCAGCAGCACCAAAAGCTGCAGACATAATTCCATCCGCCCTCTCCGCCAGCTTATCCTGGTTGTTACTTGAAATTGCTGAAATCTGCTGAACGTGGCTGGGAAGGCGCTGGAGAAGCAGTGACTTCAGCAGGGTCTCGCTGATCCGTTCCGGCTTTGCTTTTCATATCCAGCAGGAGCCTGGACGGTTTCTTGTCCCCCAACTGCAACCCGGAAATTAGTTCACGCAGGCGTTCATCTTCGGTATCTGCATACTGAGCACAGAGGCGATTTCGAATGGCTGTGTATGGCGTGACAGGTGCTGGCGTTATAATGAGGTCTACTCCCACTATTGACAGCTCCTCAGGTTGCAGGGCCGGTACAACACGATGAAATTTAGTTAGCTCAGCCGTAATGTTAGCCAATTCGAATTGACTTTCTATTTGTTGAAACCATATTTCCGAATTTTTTCTCCAAAAAGGTGGGGCCTTCACCGAAACCCGTGCGGGCTGCTGGCTCGTCCGGCGCGGCGGGTTCTGAGGCGATGTGGTTTGGTAAAGCGGTGGCTGGTTCTGTACCGGCGAAGGCATGACTGCTCACCTTTTTCTTGTCGTTTCCAGCAGGAATAGAAGACGTATACGGTAGCATGTAAGGTTAGAACTGCTTCTGTACACCCGGTTCTTAGTGATCCACATGGTTATTTCTTTAAAAAGTTGGAATTTAAAGTTAAAGAAAGTTAATTTTCTTTCGAACTAAAAATGTTAAAATACATTTAGGAGCCCAAGTCAATATGATAGAGGGGTCTCAGACAAGCATTACATACAAGTGTAGGGAAAATAGTCCTTTTCTGCCCTGTTCGCTCAAAAGGGTGTGAATGGGTTTTCGGCTCGCTGACACCTCACTCCAGTTTCCCTTCTAGCTCAATGTTTATTTTAGATTGAAAGGTAAAATACAAATTCTGGATTGGCAACACTGCCATGATCATTGATCTGACTCGTGCTGTTCGGCCTTCAGGGACATGTCTAAATTGTGGAGGTGGCGTTAGATAGCAGCATCTGTCACTTATGTGTGTGTTGCGCGTGTCTGTCTTACTTGACGAAGGTTTATAAGCGGGCATTGAGCTAGAAGGGAAACTGGAGTGAGGTGTCAGCGAGCCGAAAACCCACTCACACCCTTTTAAGCGAACAGGGCAGAAAAGGACTATTTTCCCTACACTTGTATGCAATGCTTGTCTGAGACCCCTCTATCATATTGACTTGGGCTCCTAAATATATTTTAACATTTTTATTTCGAAAGAAATTAACTTTCTTTAACTTTAAATTCCAACTTTTTTAAGAAATAACCATGTGGAACTAAACTAACTAAGAACCCGCGAAGACGAACCCAATAACGAAATAGGCAAGTTTCTAGGTTTTCTGCCCGGTTCGTTTCTGCTGCAGTGCCGTGTATTCCTCGTAAGCTGGTCTCTGACCAAGAACACAAACCTGAATATATGTCTACCAACCAACCTCGTGCTGTTCGGAGGTTTGACTTTCTTGTTGTTTTGATTTTCAGCGCGTCTTTCTTTGTCTTATAGTCTTATTGTTTATAAGTAAATCGCAAGTTATTTCGCATTTTTAAACCTTAATCATGCTAATCACTTTGAAAACTCTTCAAGAAGATCTTTTTACTGTTGAAATTGATCCAGAACAAACGGTAAGCAAATTCAATTCATCTCCAAATGATGTAATAATAGTTTGGGCATGCATATATATGGAAAATTCTAGTAATCTCTAAATTATTGAAAGTCGCTAAACTAAAGTACTTTGAAAGATAAATTTCTTTTCTGTTTGGTGTTATTGAACTAATGAAAACATAAAAAAATGAATGTAAATTATTTTTGAAGTAAAAGTAGAATGATTATTCTTTGCCGGTATTCAGGGAGTATGATGCAGAAAGACGGCAATTGACTATGGCAAATTTCGGTACTCAACCGTTTTTTAAGTTTGTAACACATCAGCACTTAAATTTGTTTTAAATTTAAGTACTCAATAATTTGTTTTAAATCTGCTTATATAACTGAATTATTCATATTAGGGAGTTTGCTTGGAGTTGTATTTAATTTTTAAAATAAACTTATTTAGCTACCTAGTTTTGGCTTGGAGATTTGGCTCCATTTTATTTTTATCTCGTAATTTGCGATTCCCCTTGTGTATATGTACTTTTAATGTAATCGTTTCCGGCTGCCTACTTCTAGCCTCTCTTAAGAGCTTTAACACAGCCAAATACAACTCACAATTTAGAACCCTGGTCAAGTGACGAGGTCGACACCTGAGCGGGCACCCAACGGAACTTCGAGCTTGTATATCGCGGTGTACTCGGGCATCCCAGTGATTTTCAGAGGATTTTTTTCCACCAGCACGAATAGGTCTCTGGTATGGCTAGGACAGAACCAAGAACCTTCTTGGTGAGAGGCTCGTCGCTTCTAACCTTTAATTTGATTGGATATCAAGAGTCCTTGGTACATATGTATAACAAAATTATTGGCAAATTTCTAAGGGATGCTCTGTCACTTACTTGTACTATTATCAAGTTTTTACAAACAAAATTGCATGTTTTTCAATTATTAACCTTTATCAATTGTTATCCCAATATATTTTCCAATCACCTAGTTTCTGCAATTCTTCTGGCTGGTTGCAAATAACATTTAAAAACTTATTAAATTTCACTTTTGCCAGATTAATTTTTAATTTTTCTTATAACTTTATATTTCTAAAAGTAACTGATTAGTAATTATATTCGTATTAAGTCGTCGTAACTAGTTACTTTCTCTAATTTAGTAATTGTAACAGAGTACTTTTTAAAAATAATTTACCAATCCCTTTTATTGAATATTAATCATAAAATTAGGTTTGAGTATACTCAGCTTGTTTGTAAACCTTTATAGATAGAAGAATACAAAACCTTATAAAAAATCAAATTGCAACTATTTCTTATGGTATATTTATAAACGTAACCATAAAACCACATTTGCAAGAAAGACTTCGCACATTAAACTTTTTTCTTTCCCAAAACACAAATTTATCTATTCTCACTACTATATTAATATTTTCAGGTTAAAAGATTAAAAGAAAAGATCGAAGAAGTGAAAGGAAGAAACTATCCTGCTAAATACATAAAATTAATGTATGCTGGTAAGTCAATTAAAAAATGTCTCCACAACTCACTATTTTTAGCGTACTTTTAATTTTTTTTAATGCAAAAGAATTTTTTTAATTAAAAAGTTGGTATTGACTTGCTGAAGATGTCTTTTCGTCCTCCCTCCTCTTCCAAAATCAGTTTCTATCCGTCAGATCTTAAAAATTCTTTTTTGTTAGTAAGAAAAGACCTCAGAGACCTGTCTTTTACGTTTGTCCGTCTGTACGTACTTATTTTAAAACTTCTGGTTGAAACTGGAGATTAACACATTTTTTAATGTTTACAATCTTAATCATAATTTAATTTGACATATTGCATAAAATCTTCTATTACCATGAATAGTTGTTCTATTCCATGAACAGTTAATATTTTTTGTGTGAAAAGCTCTAATTTAGTTATGCATTACCTTTCACGTATTGCTAACATTTTTGGCACAAATGTATAGTTCATACTTAAGTTACAGATTTTGAACTTTCAGGTTTCAAAATGTTCTATTTTTAGAGAAAATTCAAATTTTCTGAAAAAAACCATCAATTTGGCTCAAATCCGATCATATTTTTACTTTCCTGGTGCCATCTGCTAAAAAAATTAAATAAAACTTTTAACAAAAATATTTAAAATTGGAAATGTTTATTTTATTCTGTGCCATTACCTTCAGAAACTAAATTCATTATTTGAAAAATAATTGACACGTTTCAAGTGACGTAATTCCGTCCAGTCTCCATTCCAGGATTTTATTGTGGGTTTAGGTGATGGATTTCTTCATGGATGGTTCTGTTGATTGCAAATGTGCATAATTAAGCTATTTCCTTGAATTATAACTATGATGGTTGTTCAAGACCATCGTTCTAGAGCTGCATATTAGGGTTTAACGTTATCAATATTCCGCCAAATACATTGCCAAACTCGCTAAATTCTTACCTAAACGTGCCAAATGAGCCATTTTTTAAAAATTTATAATGTTGGTTGATTGTTCGAAGGTCGTCGTGCTAGAGCTGTATAATAAGTGTGTTTGTAGCTATATCTCTTTTCTCGCCAAATTCTTACCAAAAAGGCGCCAAATGAGCTAAAAGGTTTTGTATGTTTATGAGGGAAATTACGATAACTATTACATTTTATAGCGTATGTTTTTATTTTGGATTTTTAAGGTAATATAAGTAACAGTATTTTATACTTTATAACGAGCGGGAATAATAACAATTTTATTATCCTATAATTTGGAATAAATTGTACATATACTTGAATCAATTAAAACTTTTTTTTTAGTCTGTGCGAAGTACTGGTATTTATTTGCTAGTATGTATTAAATAAACATGTATCTTTAAGTTAACAGTTACAATGAGTGGGCTTTAAAAAAAAACAATAATTACTATATATATCACAATTGTAATTTTTTCACTAAAAGATAAAAAAAATTCATTTTAATTGTATAATAATATTGTAAGCCATGGTTTTATTATTTTTTTCTGATTTTCATTCTACACCAGATCCACCTACTTCTGTTTTTGTTTTCATACTTCCGTTTTCATTTTTCTGCTGTGATTTTACCAATTTACACTTTCTAAAAGGCTTGTTTTAATAACAAACGAGTACTACTTTATTCTGTGTTGCTTCAATTAAATTTTTAATAGCTATATTGTATTAAAATTATTGTGTGATTGTTACTTATTACTTATATGTTTATGTTTAATTGAAATTGATGAATGATAAATACAACTTAGATTCGACAAAAAATAAAAATTGGATTAGGTAGGCCGAATATTTGGCTTAGACTTTGGCCGAATATTCGGTATTCGGCCAAATTTGGTATTCGATGCATCCCTAATCTGTAACATCTACTGAACTTGTGAATTTCTCTTATTATTGTTTACTATATTATTATTTGCAGGTAAATTTCTTCTGGATGGCAACAGAGTCTGCGATTATAATTTAGAGGAAAAGAAATTTGTGATTGCTGTTGTTAAAGAGGTACAGGTCTATTAATATTTTTCTGATTTTACCTATTAATGAATTTTTTAAATAATTTTTGCAATGCCTTAAAATCATTGTTGTTATGATTTTACCCGACCCGAAAAAACCCGGGTGGGTTTTTTAAAAAAAAAAACACTTTAAAAAACCCAAGTAGACAATTGAACTTAAAATTACCTTTACTGAAAATTAAAAAAAAAATTTAAACTTTTTATACAACCAAACAATTTATATTTCATATAGTTTTTAATTAATATTTTAGTAGTGTCCTCAATATACTGTTACATTTTTGTAACTTCAATTTTTAAAATATATTGACAAATTTTAATTTATACTAATTATATAACAATTAAATATAACTAATATATTTTTTTTTAATTCCACTTTAAATTTCTATGGTTACAACATTCCGGTTTATAAAGTTTTACACGTACACAAACAAACCCTCTGTTCAACACAATACATTTAGAAATTTAAATTACATAATTCCTGATAATCTCTCTCTAGATGTTTTGTTGGTCTTAAAAAATTGTAATAAATAGATATATAATGAAGACTTCCTAAATATAAACCACAAAACACTGAATAAAACATACAAAAAACTGAAAAAAAACCTAAAACCCGAAAAAACCCGAAGTGGGTTGGGGTTTTCATGAAAAAACACGGGTTTTTAACCCTGCTTAAAAGAAGTGGCTTTTTTTCATACTCAGAATGGAACCACTTTGGTAGCAAGACCACAGAGTGTGAAATTGTGAGCAAGCTTCCAATTGTTCTGTTGGGAATTTTATTTTAAATTTAAAAGTATAAGTACTAACAATACAGTCGAACATCGTTAACGTGAACTCGCTTAACATGAAATTCCGGTAAACGTGAAATGAAAGCATTTCCCCGGACTAAAAAGCTTTGAGCTAATGCTAAAAAAACTTTTAAAGCACAATCGCTTTAGGCGAAATTCCGCTTAACCTGAACAAAAATATTCGGAATTTGACTTTTCCTTAGTTTTGAATCACAAACAAAACAAAACATAAAAAAACGGCAGCGAACATTCTAAAAATAAATTGTCTTCTACTTCTGAGAAAATCACGAGATCTTCCATGATTAATCAATTTTAATTCTGGGGTGTCGGATGATCCATTGCGTCATAAAAAGCGTAGGTGTTTCTCTACAGAGGGGAAAGGTAAAGAACATATGAAATTAGAATGGGTTAGCTTAAAACTTATTGATTTTCATTCAAAATGAATCAAAAGCAGCAGTATATTTCTTCCAAAACAAAACAAATTTTTTAAATGATATTGACGATAAATGTTTTAAAAAAAGCGGAAATTGCGTCTAAATAGCGTTTGTAATTCTGCTCTGTTCTTAATTGCTATTCCTTAATAAATTTCCTAATTTTTCGATAGTATGTACTACTCCAAATGCACTATATTACTAATTGTATGCTTGTATTATTAGTACATAATAAAATAAGAAAACTTTTTTCGATTTAAATTTTTTTAAATATTCACTTATGTAAAGAAAATTCTAACGGTTAACATGAAACAGAAATGTTAACACGAAATGTTTCGGTGCTCCCTTCGAGTTTGCGTTAACGAGGTTCGACTGTACATGTAAACCCAGTGGCAGAAGCACAGCGAAGTAGTCACAGACTTTGAAACACTCTTGCGGACAGTTTTTGTCTGTGCCAGTAAGTCAATAATTTTGAAAGAGTGTCTGCACATTCTAGTTATTTTTTTTCCCAAGGAAGTCGAGCAAGACTGCAGACGGTACAAAACCACAGAAACCAAAAGTTTATGAAAAGGAATTGGGACTCCCAACTTTTTTCTGATTAAAGGTTTGTCTGTTTTTCCCGGGTAAAGGATCACCGTTTTTCTGATTTTTTTTTGTATAAGATGTCCACAACTTATAGACAAGTTTTCCTCAGATAGTTTGCAAACCAAGACTGAGACATTACAAAAAAAACCCAGTAAAACGTCAATGTTTCACTAAATACACTATATATAATTAAGGAAAAACCAATGCGGTTATGCATTCGTTTTTCCTTAATTTAAGGAACGACTAAATTTCACAATAAATGTGTGAGGTGGGAAAAAAGCCTGAATTTTATTTAAAACAGAATTTTTTTCCAATTTTTTTTGGATACTATCTGCATTTTTAGAATGTAGTATTCTAACCCATAAAAACATAAACCCAGTTATATAATTATATATAATCCAAGCTGTAATAACTTATCTCTGTTATAATTAATAATTTACAGTTTTTAAATGAATTCTGGTAAAGAAAAGCAAGATAAAACATGCATGCATATTTTTTTTAAAAATTATCAAATACTTTATTAAACATGTGATTGTGTAGAATTAGTTTACTATCATTAATGCTAATATCTCAACATTTTTCCAAATTAATTTCAAAGGTAAAATTTACAGAGGTTTTAAAACACAAGTGCACTATTTTATTCATTGCCTTTTTTTTGCTTGGCATACAAAGAACTTATTTATCAGCTTTTTCTGTTTTTTTATTTTGTCGGTCAAATGACAAAACCACAAACATGCACATTCTAGGGATTGATGGTTTATAAAAACAGTTAGCTCATCCGTGTCCATATTTTCCCATCTATGGTTTTACACATTCATGATTTTGTCATTTGACGGACGATATTAAAATGCATCAATATGCATGCAAAAAAAGCTCTTGAATGAAGTAGCCCTTGAGAGTGAAATGAAACTTTTAAACAGTACAATTTATTTTGTACTGAAGATAAATTTTGTACCAACTTATTACTACATGCATGAATTTATTATGGCGTCTTCCACCATATTTGATTTTCACCTCTAATTAGGCTATCTTCTCTTCTTCTATTGACACGACAGCCCAGAATGAGCCATGGCCTTCTCAAGAACTCGCTTCCATTCTATTATTTTCTTAGCGATGGTTGGCCATTTCTTTATCTTGAAAATTTGAAAGTCTGTTCATCTTTATTTGGGTCTGCCCCTTGCCTTGGTTCCTATTACTTTGTAGTTAAGGAGGAAACTGCAAATTTCAGTTACTGCAAATTTCATTAATTGAATTTTCACATACTTAATGTCGATTTCCTTAAATAATTTACATAGTTCATTGTTGTATCTATATCTCCATAGACTATCGATATTGACTGCACCGAAAATATTCCTGAGTACTTTTTGTTTGAAAATACTCAGCTGATTTGAATGGGATTTGGTGTCTAGGTTTCAGAACCATATGTAGCAACTGGTCTTATAATGGATTTATAAAGAGTCAGTTTTGTCTTCCTTTTAATTAACTTTTATCACATAAAGGTTTTCAGGCCATTAAAACAGCGGTTCATGGCAGTTATGCGTCTTCTGATTTCTGTGTCCAAATTATTTTAAGTATTGACATTTGACCCAAGGTAAGTGTAGTTATCAATCACCCCAAACTTTCACTTCTCAATTTTTTTATGTTTGTCAATGCTTTAGTCACCGGCATATATTTGGTCTTTTCTTCGTTTATGTGTAAGTGATTTTGGCTATCTATTTTCCCCCGAAATCAAATATATATGAGATTTGAATTTTCCTATGTAATTTAACAAATCACAATTGATAGAATATTCCTCATAAATTACTTGATTAATCAACGCTCATTTTACTTTTATTTTAATTAATGACATGCTCACTTTTTTAATTTTTATAAACAACAAATTAATATCTTTTTTATTTTATAGCCTAAAAAACCAGACGATGATGATCCCTCAAATCCGGTACCTCCCAATGAGTACTGTTTTAGTTATTTTATTCTCAAAATATTCTGAAGCAATAAGAATTTTAGTATGTTTCATGAAGCTTCTATAGAGTGTAGAAACAATTGTATTTGTGTATCTTTTAATTTGTAATATATCTGTATTTTAAGCTTTTTGATATGTGTAAAACACCACATTTCTATAAAAAAAACTTCATAATTTCACACACAATTTATAAATTTTTTTTTGCATGTTGCCAATATTTGAAATCGGATGATTGAACATAATGATGCTTATTTATTTCAGAAAATATTTTTGATTCAAATTTTTTTATTAAAGTTTGAATTTTATTAACTATGAATTAAAACTCATTTTTTAAAAGAATGATTATATATATATCAAGGTTACCAAGCTCCGAGAAAACAGGGAATTGTCCGAGAAACAAAATAGTCAGTTGATAATTGTGGAATTTTAATAATTCAGTAAACTTCCGATTATCCACGTAATTGGGTGGTGCGGCATCCACTGATAAGCTAATTTGGGGATAATTGGTAAACGTAAAGAAAATATCCACAAAAGCACCTTTAATTGAATATTGTATTTATGTAAAACAGTATTATATAAGTGAAGAAAGTCTGGTGGGCTCAACAAGCATAACAGTTACAAAATAAAAGGATTTTACAAAAAAAGTCGGTCAATTATTTTTGTTATTTAGACTTGAAAATTCCTTTTTTTTCTTTTGCGATTGAAATTTTTTAGAGCGTTTTGTCACAAAGGGAGGCATTAACCTTCTCCTATAGGTACGTTTAATTTTAATTGAATTTTTTAAGCTTTTGACAGCTAGGGAAAAAAATTTAAAGGCATTTCTGAATTCTTGAAATACAATATGGGAACAAGTTTTGACAGTTGACCTCCGTTTCGTAAAATATCTTTGCAAAAATTCCAATTCCAGTAATTCCACGTCAAATCGCCCAGCTCAAAATATTCATGTCACAGAATTTGGTCTTGATTTTTTTCCAAGTACTAGAGACTAATTTATTAGACCGTATTTTTATTTTTTCAAAATTCCAAGAATTAAGAAAGTTATGATTTTTTGAAACCGAAAAGTTAAGCCTAACTTTTTCTCATTTAGCATTGCGGTCTACGGGAAATTGAATATTTTTGAACAGGTATAACCAAAAAGGCCAACCTGGGAACAACTATTTTTTTTTATGGAATACTATTATTAATGCTATCATTTTGGCAGAAGTGCGCTGTTGTTCCAAAACCCAAACTCCTTTTACTGAAATTAATTTTTCAAAGTCAGAGGAGGCGACTCTTGAATAACGATCTTTATGGGATGGCCTAAATAGTTAACACTATCTGTAATAGGGACAATGGAGTGATACAAATCTGCTCCACTTGTATTATTTTAGAATCTATAAGCTGGAGTATTTAAGTAAAAAGTTTAAAGACTTAATAATTACTACGTGGTTTAGCACTTTATTTTATTGCAATTAGTTGCTAAATAGCCTATGAAAGCAAACATTACATGTAAAATTTTATTTTAGTATTTTATTAAATGAATAGATTGCATTTAAATTTAAAATAACACTTAAAAACACACAAAACAGAATATTATTATTTAATTAAAGAAAATCTTATCGCTTGCACATATTCTTTCATATACACAATCCTATTGCACCCATTTCTCCATTGGAACTAATGTTATTCGTGAGTCGCCTCCTCTGACTTAGAAAAAAATCATTTCAGTAGAAGAAGTATTGGGAACTACAGCGCACTGGTGCCAAAATGTTACCATTACTAATACAATTCGATAAGAAAATTAATTAGTTGTTCCCAGGTTGGCCTTTTTGGTTATACCTGTTCAAAAATACTCGATTTCCCATATACCGCAATGTTAAATGAGAAAGTTAGGCTTAACTTTTCGGTTTCAAAAAATCATAACTTTCTTAATTCTTGGAATTTTGAAAAAATAAAAAATATGGGTCTAATAAATTTGTCTCTATGGAAAAAAATCAAGATCGAATTCTGTGACATCAAGATTTTGAGCTGGGCGATTTGACGTGGAATGATTATAGGGGATCTTGGTTGGACGCGTGTTCAACCATTTTCATCTGTAAAATAATTTGCAGTCCAATAATACTACCCGATTAACTTATTTGCTGCCTTGTAATTTTCACAAAATCCGGATTGCCTCGTAATGATGGACAGTTATGACTCTGCGTGGTGATCCAAAGAGTCTGGTTGTGGCTCCGGTTCAGGCCAAATCGGACAAACAATATTTTATTCTGATCAAGCATCCGGTCATGACCTTGTGATCACAAGGACAACTGTGAACGTAAAAAGATTTTTTAAAACTTTTTTTTAGTTAATTCAATAGTTATGTTCAGTAATTTTTATAGCATGTTTTAGTAAATAATTGTGTCATTTATTATTAATAGTTATACTACCTCTGTACTAAATATAATTAATTGTGATGACGTGGTCATAGGGCCCCAGGATGCTAACTCTATCCAGAGAGTAGTGTTGGTTTGAAAATATTGTATTGATTTTAATTATGACTTGTTGAGTTTTGTGTGTGCTGTCCGTGTGCTAAGTGTGAATAGAGATTTAGAATTCACATTTATACTAGAAACTTTCTTATTCAAAGGGATATAAATATTTTGTTTCGCCTACTTTGCCAAACACGCATAATTTACTTACTTCTCTGTAGCTTCCCTGATATACTTCGCAGTTACTTTACCTTACTATGGCTCAATGATAGGGAATGTGTACTCCCCACTACTCATTCCTCCATTGGGTTAAGTGGTCAGCCTCACGCAAAACCCCTGGTGTTTATTTCCCAATCATGCTTGGTCATAATTTTTTCAACCTACTTAAGTGATGAAAGGATGAGTCATCCTCGTCCAATCCGGGACTCGATCCCCGGACCTGTGGCATGGCAATGTGAAGCACTACCACTAAGTCACTGGGCCTCGAGTTCAATAAACAGTGTGTTTTTATAATACAGGTGTTATTTTTATTCACATAAAAATGTGTTTTATTTGTTTTTAGAGCTGAACTGGCTTATGCAAGTGAAAATCAACTTAGCCATGAAGAGATGGTAGAGCGAATTCAAGAGATGGGGTTTACACAAAGAGAAGCTGAAAATGCTCTTAGAACATGTAACAATAATCCTGATCGTGCTGTAGATTATTTAATGTGGGTAAGTTGTAGGGTTTTACCATTTAATGTTAAATTGGGCTTTTTACCTACCTAAATTGGAGAAAAATGAATTTTGTTTATTTTGAAGTATAGTTTTTGATGGACTACTGTTGAAATTACTACAGCAAGGTTTAGTTGGATCTCTAACAGTTAATTTATCAGAAAGGCAGAAGACACAAGATATAATGATAAGTTGGGTGTATGCCTACTAACTGAACTGACTAATGAAATTTAGCATTAAATAACTTATGCAATACTAGTTGTGATTACTGTATAAAGATGCTGCATATATTAGGGGAAAAATATAACAGATTTTTAAAATGCTGATGCAGCATGCACATTACATTGCAACACCAACCATATAAAATTTGTCTGGAAGCGGGGCAGCATGCATGGCATGGCAAGTTAAGGTTCGTATCTAGTGATTTCGAAACTAAGATATCACTACGAGTCAAGCAGAAGTCGGCTTTCAGTGGGTGGAGCTTACTGACCTCACTAAGACACAACCTACTCCAAATCTAGCCAACCACATAGCAGAAATTCATGATTGACTACGTCAATCAAACACACTAGTGAACCAAGGGGATTCCAACCCCTCCGGCTATAACCAAAAATGAGGGGTTACTTATCTGGGGGGAACAACATCTGGTCCTCAGCTTTCTTCCCTTCAAGCGAACGAGATAAAAAAAAAACTTGTCCTTGGAAAAAAGTAGAGTCAGGGATTTGGTCACTTCAGTCTTTTTCATCGTGGGTCTCTAGGTGTGCTTTTATGTTATTATAATATTCTCATCTATTACACGTGAGAGTTTGGTTTCGAATAGAAAATTTTGTAAAAATATAGTTGTTTTTTCAGTAATTTGTTTGAGTCGTTTTCATCTGAAAAGCAGTTTTTTTCGTGTATTTGAAGAATGAGCAGAACAAAATAAAAATGATCATAAAAATGATATTTTGACGAGTTTTTTTGTTTAGAAAATTACTTAAAAGGCTGTAGATACTTGTGAACAATAATAATTGTTCAAATTGCTAGATTAATTCGGCTCGTCATCAGCAGATGATAATTAGCGAGCAATTAAAGTAAATAACAATACATATAAAGACGCGATTGAAAAATAAATGAAGTTTGCAAAGAGAAAAATTAGGCATTCATATTTTTTGCTAAGGAAGCGTGTTTCAACAGCTAAACAGTATACAATTTTAAAATATTAATGGGTTTTGTAAATAATAGTAATAATATTTATTTCACAGCTAATAATACACAGTTAATTACTTACATGTCCTTTTTGTACAAGGGAAGAAAACAGCAACAAAAAAGAAAAACATCCTTGCATCACTCGAAATCTATTTACATTATTAGTTTAATTATCTTTTCATTAAAAACAAATCAAATAAGAAATTTTAATGAACACAGTTTGATAGAAAAGTTTGATATTTATTGTGCCCACACCTAACTTCTTGAAAATTGCACATTCTGCATTTCAGTCGTATCCCAGTGTTGAGGACTTTTCTGTCTTCTGCTGTCACGACCATATCAGAAAGGGAGCACCCAAAAGGACCATGGTTGTTTATCGATTGCAAATTTTCGATAAAATAACGAATGTCTACAATGCGTCTCCCAGAAATGCAGAATTCGTCCGATAGTGAAATCTTTTGTGGTCTGTCTTCATCAGTACCAATATGTACAAGTGTTTCATCGATGCATTCATTCGACTGCAGCTTAAAAATATTAAATATACAATTACAGGTGCGAAACGAACCTTTATAAATCACTCTTTTGAAATGAGGCACATTCGGACAAATGAGTAAAGATTATTTCTCGTTTCACTGCAATCTGACTCCACCTAATGAGTTGAAAAGTTATACTTTTAAGTAAGACGAAAATTACTGTCTGTCTCAAAATTTTCACACAGCACTGTTATCAAATGTCCCAAAGTAAAAAACTCTGCCAATGTACAACATATTACCTAACATTATTTCAACTATTTTCATAATTTTTTTTTATATTCTTTTTAGAAACATTTTTATATTTTACTAAATTTATTAACTTCACGTATTAGACGTTCAAAGTTGAAATTAATTACATAAAAGTTTTAAATCAACTAACATCTAAGGCATTTTTCGAAAACAATTTAAAAAAGATAATTGTCGTTTTTCGAGTAAACATAATTTTTCGTGAAAAACTAAATTTATGCCTCTTTTTTGGACATTTTAGCATTTTGAAATAAAACGATCAACTTTTAGGAGATCAAGGAAAAAGTAAATTACATACAATTCTGTATAGATACACTAAATACATCTTTCTGATACAAGGGAATTTTTTTAAATAAATAATTTCAGTGAAAAATTCTATTTTTGCCATTTTTTTTAACTGCAAAGAATCGTAAAGCTACCCTTCTTATAGTTTGTACGTTTGACAAGCAAATAATCTAGATAATATTCTCAGCAAGCAAAAAAAAAAAGTCAATAATAGGTAATTTTTAAAATACTATTAGCTTCACGGATTTCTTTTTTCCAATCAGTAATGATCTTTTTTTATAGAAGAAAAAGACAATAAAACTTTCACACACATAAAAAATTCTTTCAATTCTATCTACGCATAAGACTGCAAAAAAATTTAAATTGTGAAAGTCTTCCGAAGCGGTAGTAATTAGCACCAGCATTGGATTAGGATCATAGACAAAAATTCTCGGTAAAAATAAACAAGAAAAATTATTTCCTTGAATTATCATCTTGTGTATGTTCAACATGTATGTCCTCAGAAATATTTCGTGATGGAGGTGTATCCTGGTCTTGTTTCATAGATTTCAGCCTAAAAATTTCAAAGGTGAGGAAATAGCTGAAACATTCTACATGTAAAGAGTATATGGGTACAATGATACAGTCCACAATGATACATGATACGCATCAATAATAGACAGCACCCAATTTATATTTTATTACACTCTATTATCTAACCACATACAACTTAGAATTTCTAATGTTAGTTATAATTTATGTAAAATCGATTATGCTTAATTATTGTAGGTCAGAAAAATTATTAATTGAAAAAACATTTCGATTGTTTTTTGTTGTTATTTTAAAGTTTCTCTTATGATTATTTTCTTACAAATGATAATGCAAAAAAGAACCTGTAAATTAACCCTAACATTAGGATATCGTTTTTATTATCGTTCACAAGGAGCGCAAATATGAATTTTTTCTTACTTTTCACGCCACTGTCGTGAATTCTGTCCTTTATGTTTCAGTCTTGAGGCATTGAGTCGCAAACGCTTGCTACCATACGAACAATATCTATAATTTAGTTTAGCCATTGAATCGACGACTATTCCTTTTGTTGTATGGTGACAAACTGTGTGAAATATAAATAATTTGAAAAAATTATTGCACGATATTAAACCTATATTTTTAAACAAAATTATCAGCAAGTAAAAATGTAAAATATTTTACTTTTTTTAAAAGTCTCCTTACATTAGAAATTGCGTACTATTGCCGCAAAATGTACAAAAACTTTTGATAATTTAAACATTCATAATGTAGTATATGCTTTATAGATTTTAAAAAAGTACTGTACTCTCATGCAAGATATTTTATGTAAGTACATTTTTGTCAATTAATTTATAATTTTGTTAAAGATTGTTCGGTTTCATAACAAATATAAAATTTTAATGATGAGTTGGGGAATACTAAGTTTCTACAAAATAAAATTTTATCAATTTTTTAAAAGCAATAATAAAATTAATTAAAAGAACACTTACAAACTTTAATAAAGGCAAATGTGTCCAGGTGGAATACAACACTCAAATGTTCAACTTTTTTCTTCAGAGTATTGTTCAGCTCTGCGTGTAAGATATTGAAATGCTTGGATTTTTTTTTAAGATTTATACAAACCTACAATTTTTTTTAATCCAGACTTGCGAAGCCCACTTTTCATAAATTTTATTATTGTATTTACACATAAAAAAATCGTTGTGTTTCATGTTTGAAAAAAGAAACTATATAAATCTCACGCTCCTCACAGCTTTTTGTGTGTTATATAATTTTTTTAAAATATATTTTGTAACACTTTTTTCATAATTTTTTTTCTTATAACAATAATTTCTTACAATTGATCATATAACGCACAATTGAGCCAGAACTTAATTATGACACATTTTACTTCAAATTGTCTTTTTTTTTTAAATATCCAAATATTTCTTTAGCATTGTTAAAATATGTATATTTTCCTTATTTTCCATTCAAATTTTAAAATGTAACTAAAATATTGTCTGTGGCGAGTGAAATAAAATATTAATTTTATGATAGTCATTTGTCTTACCAACATCGAAAACATTATAGTATAACCTTTTTCTTTCTACTAGATATAAAATTGCAGTTTTAAATAATTTCTTCCAAATATAATTTTTTTTTTTTAATCCATGACCAAAATAACTGAATGGAAAAGTAATTATGATAATTACTAAAGTAATTTGTTTATAATAAAAGAAATGCGCATAGAAAATTGGCATTTGAGAAAATTTTAATACAATCATTTGGTAACCAATCATCCATATTATTACTCCGCGAGTTCAGATGAATGACCTAGATTCAGTAAAGATAGGGGTTCCCTTGAGAAAGCAGTAAAGGAATACAAAATAAACATAGACTCACAACAAACACAGGGCCATCATCAACAAACAGGTTTCCTGCCTTCTAGCAGCGAATGCAGTCTTTCTTCGAAATCCCCATTCGAAAGTGGTTTAGGACCCCCCTCCCCCCCCTTCCTAAGAACACATGTCAACCTGACGCGCTGTCGGTAGAAATAAAGAGAAGGAAATCACCCCTGCCCATGATAACGCGACAGTCCACCTAATGACCTAATGGACCCTCTGAGGGCGTGACTTGTGGGAGGCGGGGTTTGCACACATTTTTAACACTTTTCTACACATTTTAGCTAATATCTCAAATTTAAATTATCCAATTTCAAAGTTTAAAGTCAAGTTTAAGACAGAAATGTTCAATCTCGGTAACTGTGTATTCACTTTTTTAATATCTTGTTCCCAATTTTATCAAAATGAAGATAAAGTTAACTTGTATGTAATTTTTTTTTACAAAAGTTTAAACAAAAATAACAAAAGGGTAATGCATTGTCAAGTCAAAATCTGTCTAACGACACAAACCGCGTAAAAATATTCCAATAATTACGTGTGATATCCTCAAAAAACCATCTCGATTTTACCATAGAGTTACTATTGAGAGGCGACCGGTAGGTGGCGTCTAATGAATCCTCTTAAAGTACCTTTCTACACAAACCTTCCCAGGTTCTGTGCTCTTCATTTCCATCCTATAAACAGATGGTGCTGGAAAATAAAATACTCATCAATAACTTGTGCTATGTATGTTGTACTGGTTGGTGCCCATTAAGCCTGTCGCGAAAAAAATCCAAAATTCTGAAGCTGCGTACAATGTTGCTATAAGTTTGTGTTAGAATTTTTTTTTAACTGACAGTACTTGGGGTTTCTGTTGAGCAAACTAATCTGCAGAACTACTATTCCTTTAGTATAGAGGCTATTGACGACACGGAAGAAAGAATTGTGCAGGGGGGGGGGGGGAATTAGTTCAAATTTTTTTCTGACAGAGGGAAATTTGGTGCCACCATTTGTCATTTAACTCCTAGATTCATCGTAAGATTACGATAACTATATACACTTCAAAATGCAAATTCCTTTTGCCGTAGTGGCTATACCACAATGCGATCACCATAAACTGTATTGATTGACTTTAAAAGTAACAATGCAGAACAAGTTTCTGTACAATTTTTGTTACAACTGACTTTGGAAAAAGGTAAATAACTTTCATTTCAACAAAAAATAGCATTAGAAACTTGCATCATTTTATTTTTTTGGCAATTGTGTTACCTTTATAGTTACAATATTTGTGACAATCTTACTGCGGTACCACAACTATGTTGTTAAGAATTTGCATTTAGAAGTTTTATAGTTACTTTATGGTGATTCTAGGCTTGAAATGACAACAGTGGCGCCATATTTCCCCCCATTTAAAAAATTTGAAAATATTTTTTTTTCCTGTGGAAATCTTTCTCCCATGTCTTTAATAACCTCTATACCGAAGTAATAGTAATTCCATCTATTAGTTCGCTCTACAGAAACCCTGAGTACCGCCAGATTAATTATGGACTCCCTATATTTCTTCATTTGTAATAATTTTGAATTATTTATTTTTAATTTTTAAGTTTTTAAATAAAAGTTTTATTTATATATATATATATATATGGTTATTTTAGAGTGTTACTGGTAGTAGACCACTGGATGGCGAACAAAGTTCTTCAAGCAATGGAAGGATGCCTTGTAAGTTTTTTTTATGTTTTCGAAAGTTAAATATTATTCTAAAGTTTAAATAATAATATAATTTTTGATTGAATAAATACTTGATGTTTATGATATTAAATATATAAGTTAACACATAGTCATTTTTATAATATATTTTTTTAGAAGAACTTTATTTATGTTGTACATTGACAATGTAGGTTTCAATGTCTGTATGCTGATTCGTCTAATCTTCAAGTTTAACAAATTATTTTTTTAAAAATCTTTAAATATTTTTCTGATCTTCTATAGGTTCCACACTTTCAGAAGTTTCATATTTTAAAGTTATAGAAAGTTTTGTAGTGTGCTCATATTCAAAGTTTCATAACTTACTTGTAATGCATATTTTTTCGTGTTTCTGATAGTTCGCAAATTGAATTGTGATATTCCAAATGTCAAATATTCATAATTTATCGATCTTATTTTTTTCTAATCTTATTAGTTAGGAGAACTGTGTTTCAAATGAAAAGGCATTTCAAGTAAGCCATAGTAAAATTAAAAAAAAAAATCATATGTATATTGAATCTTTTAAAATTTCGTTTGCAGACACATACTCAAATAAGTAATTATAATTTGATTTAGCTAAGTTATTACAGAAGTCAGCTTACAGATAAGTTCAAAATTTATGTAAAATAAATCAGTAAGAATAGTTTTGAGGGGGGTTTTTATTAATGCTTTCTTTCAAACAGTAAATTTTGTCAACATTGTAATTAAAAAATTTCTTAATTTTATCGGAATTAAACTCGTATGAAAGAAAAAGATGCTCCTTTACAACATTGAAAAGTATGTATTTTATAGGCTTCACTTGATTTAAATTTAGAGTTCATTCTTTAATAATAATTAAAGCCATAAAAGTTAAACAAATCCAAGAGAATAATTTTCTTCCCTTAATTTAACATTACATAAAATTATTTTCTTGCTTGTATGTGTGTTATGCAAGACTAGTTTCTATATTTAAATTCTTTTATTTCACCAGCTTTTTTTGTCGGTCAATAAAAAAATTAAATTTTATGCAAACACAAAGAGTATATAATTTAAAAGAGTCTTGTATTTTGGATTTTTTTCCATCTGCAATCAGCCAATCAAGTGCGGGGGGGGGGGGGGAGGGAGGGGGTTTAATTGGACAATTTAACTTTTGAACATTCTGATTTTTTATGTAAAATTCCTTGCAATTATTCAATTGAAATCCAAACAATGTTGCCGTATATTAATTATTTTACGAACGTAAAAGTTTTTTATATACCCAAGTGGCACACTTTAGTTTTTAAATGTTGCAGAAACTAAGTGTTTGTTTTCTTTATGAAAACACAACAAAATCGGAAATACGTCTTGCTATTAATTCTATTTGCAACCAATTTCACAACATTTTTAAATGGTTGCAAAATTGTTATATTTACTATTTTGCAACAGAATAGCAATAAACTAAAACTTAACAATCTGACACAAAGCAGATTTTCGAGCGACATCCTATCATATGGCTGGCATTACTTCGGACTCCACAGATTTAAAGAGAGCTCATCCATCCTAATATATTCGGGAAACACTATAATGAAGTCTCTTTTTTATCAACACACGTCCACTTCTATAATAGTTCACACATTTTGAACTCTGAATCTTCTTGATAAGAGGCTGACTCAGGGCTTGAAAAACAGCCCATCCTCAGCGGTCAGAAATTCCTCAAGGACTACTATACATTGACTGAATCTGTAACTAAATCAACCAATAATTAAAGATTTATTTTCAATGTCCCACTCATGACCTGTCCCATTCATGCCACCTCTCCCCTACCTGTTAGAAGGTAGGCATTTCTTATAAATCAGTTTTAACACTCAATAATCAAACCTACTATTTTAGTAGTACTTCAGTTCGTTTTAGTAGTAGTAGTGTAAATCCTGAATGAACTGTTTAATGAAGATTTGTTATTTTCTTAATTAGCTGTAGAAGAAGCTAATGTCAGATTTTTGCGACATATTTGTCGTCCGGACTATTCAAATCCAAACAATACCATTCTTCCAAGTGAAGCCAGGACATTGCAACTTTATGCTGAATGTGCGGACGAAAGCCGACAAGACGAAGGTCAACAAGAAGCAAATGAGGATATGTTAGAGGTACTACTTAACTGTATGCAAGTGAAATAAAAAGTAATGTTAATGTGCACTGCTCAAAATAATTAGGGGAGCACTTTGCGTACTTTTGTTAAACCTTTCAGTTCCAACTTTTTATTTTTATTTAAAAAAATTTTTGTGAAATAGATTCATTATGCATTCAGAATGAAACAATAAAAAAACGGGGAAAATCTTAATTTTTAAACTAAAATTTAAGGGGAGGGGAATTGGAATCGTAACTTTTGAATTAATTATAACAATATTTTCAAAACTTTATTCGTTAAAAAAAAATTAAATAACTTTTAAACATCTAGAATACAAGTATGAAGAATTTAGGGTCAAATTATTTCATAAAATTTTTTTAGAGTTAATTTCATTTTACCAGATTTTTCGTATTTTTATTTAATTAAAACAAACATTTAATTCTTCAAAAGACATGATTCTTCCATCTAACGATAAGTGCGAGGTCAACTTGCTGAGAAAAAGTCATAAGATGATGATTTCAAATGGAGTCATTGGAGGTGAAAGGATTTAAACCATGCACTTCCCTAATTGTTTTGAGCAGTGTATAATAATTAAGCAGTTACAAGGAGAGTTACATACAAAACATTCACAACCAGGCATGAGCTCACAAAGAAGATTCTAAAACCTTCTATAGTATAATTCATATAGACTTGCATGCACAGGTATTGCCAGCAAAATAAATTAAACCTTTTGTGGATTTGTTGTTTAACTCTCTTGTTCTTCATTCCCTCCTCTGTAGAACCGAATATTCATTGTTTTAAAAAAAACTTATTAATTTTTAGGCACTGCTTCAAAATCCCATCTTTATTATTTATAATTGCTTTTTTTTCTGTAGTTAAGACTTTTGTCTAAGTTAACTATTTTATATTCATATTTTTTTAGCTTACTTTTGTTTGTTTTTATAATTCAAAAGAATTAAAAGTTTTAAACAAAATAAAATAGCCTGCTTTCCTGTTACTTAAATACTAACTGAATTTCTTATAGAAAAACAAGTTTGTTTAAAACAGTAACAGAAAGTTGAGTGTCTGAGGTCATACCTTACTTTTAAAAAAATAATTTTTAAGATTGTCAGCTTGTCAATACCGACTTTTTCATTTTTTAAAAATTCTTTAGAATTAAAAACAAAGAAAAGTTGCTAAAAATTAAAAAATGGGTATTTACATGCAGACGATGTCTGTCTGTCCGTACCCCCTTCCAAAATCAGTATAACAAAAAATTTATTTTTGTTATATATCAGTTTGGATTTACTTCATAAAATGTAGCATAATTACATTCTTTGATTCTTCAGTATTTGTTTACAAAGCGGCAGGGCATTATATTTTTTGCATAATAGGTTAGTTTTAATTTACATTTCTTATTTTTTTAGTGCAGTTCAGAGTAGTTTCTTATTGATAAATATCTAGTTATTCTTCTATTGCAAATAAATTTAGCGGACAAAAAATAATAATTAATTTGCGGAAGAAAATCAATGAAAAAAGTTTATTCTGGCCTTTAAAAGTTTAAATAACAACTGGATGCTGTGTTTTACGATTTTTCTTGTAATGTGTATAAATCTCGTGTAGAAACGAATCTAGGTGACAGTTACTGTTTTAAACCTACTTGTTTTTATATAAGAAGTTCAGTAAGTATTTAAGTAACAGGAAAGTAGGGTATTTTAGTTCTTTTAGAACTTGTTAAATTACATTAAGTCTAATCAAATATAAATAAGTAAAAAAATATTATGACGGTCTGCATTTCTATCAATTATTGTTATATACGGGTCAATAATAAGAACAGTGCCAATTTATAACACAATTTACAAATTTGTAAATTTTTTTGTAGATAAAAGTAAAGTGCATTTTTAACTCCAAATTGGGTGCTAAATTAATTTTTTTATTGCAAAATTGAAAGATCTGGTCGCATTTTGCGACTAGCAACCATTAATTTCAAACCCTAGACAAGCCATTCATTATTTATTAACATCAGTAGAAATAATATTATTTTATTGAATTTTATTTTAGAATTAGAGCAGCCTCTCAATTCCCCACAACAATTCATTCTTCTTCAGTACCTTATGCAATTTAGCTCATGTTTAACTTGGGATTAATGGCTCTGCCGATAGGACTATTCGTGAGTGCACCCACTATCACTTGGAGTTGACGATGTGTTTCGCGTTAACGTATAGTAGCTGTGGAAAACTGGATCCCCTAATGAAGGGGTAAATAAATTTCTTGACCTCCCCTTTATTGTTTTTCTGCATTCACACCCAATTTGGAGTTAAAATGCATTGTTACTCTTATAATACAAAAATTTCAAAATTTGTAAATTCCACTTTTAAATTGTCACTTTTCTTAATAGTGACCCTTAAATTTTTCCCTTGTGGCACTTGCAATTCTTATGGCATAGAATTTTCTTACGACATACTTATTACAATAGCTCTGAAAATCAGCATTTTCCAAATATTGTTAAAAATTTCTGCCAGTGGAAAAGTTGGGGCATTTTAAATACTTTAAAATTTATTTTAAATCTTCTTGATTGTGTGTTTCTTTAATTATTTCTCGGAATTCTTTTCCCACAAGCTTTTATCTCTTCTTTGTCTTTTTGTGTTTTTATTCCTGTACAAAATAGCAATTTGTCCTTTATTTCAAATTGGTCTTAAACCACTTTTCTGATCTTGTAACAGTGGTTTAGGTATCATGTAAAAAAATTATATCCCAATTTTTTTTATAGTTTCAAATGTTATCATTCTATAAATACATTCTTTATATTAAGAATTTATCGATAATATTATTTTCTTTTAGTCTTATCCTGGCAGTATGGAAAGCTCCAGCAGATCTGGTTAGTGTTGCTTTCTCAAAAAAAAAACCAACTTAGTAATGTATTTTAATATATAATTGGAATCTTAAACATGTTTTGTTAGAAATCAATGATTTGCTTAAATTATTAACCATATAAGTAAAGTTACTATATTAATAAGGTAATCCCATTCACAGTTTTTTTTTATCATTTCATTACTTCCAATAAAGCAATATTTTTGTGAACAAACAGCAAATTGAATATTTTAGGCCAAGCTAGGTAAGAATGATATCTTGTAATGCTTGGAAAAAGTATAACTTAAACAGGTCAGTGCCAGTTACAGAAAAATTATAATGATTTTCTGATTCTGATAATTTTTACCTCTATTATATCCATTGGTGCAGTCATCTATTCACGCTACAACTACACAACTTCATAGTTTTGTACATGGTATTCCTGTACATAATTTTACTGGGACGCTCAGTTAGCTGCTGGAAGCAGAAAATAGTTGTCCTTTCCTAAAATACGATTATTTACCTGTGGAGTTTATAAAGTGCCACCCAAGGATCATTATCAACTACGTATATGGTTGGCGCTTATGCATTATACACATCTTGAGGTAGAGTCTTGGAAAGGTTGTTTTACTGTATATGAACCAGTTTTGTGTTCCCATGTACTGATTATGCCAATTGCCTAATTTTAAAAGTCGTTAAAAACATAATCTCTGGTCTAATCCCAAATTGAGATATAATATTAGTATCTTTAAACAGTATATAGATTTTATGTGTGCATATCTAGCAGAGATTATCTATGAAATTAAGAACATAAACCTATTTTGTTTGCATTATCTTTAAAGATAATATATTACCTGTAAACTAAAGCTTTTAAATATTATCTTTTAATTAGTAGTCTTTCAATGTGATTTAATTTTCTTATCAACATGTTCTATTGGCCCTTGGTCTGCCTCAATTATTGATTAAAATAATTGTTGTTGTTGTCGTGTCCATGTTGTGTGCAAAAACTAGATGGATCCGAAGCTGTCGTAGACAGCTTTCGCTATTTCTTCTGCATCTTCGGAGAGAATTAAAATTTCTGGGTCTTCAAAGCCAATCCTGAAGAGCCTGGCTTGAATTGCTGGGCAGCCAAAGATATGCTGCGGGGACAGTTGGACTCCAGGACAGTTTGGGTAGTGTGTGGAGATGCTTCTTTGTCCTTCCGTTGAGATTTTCATTCCTTTTAAATGTTTTGTTCGTAGTCTGGCTATTATTGAAGATATTGTACGGTTACAATTTAGAGCAGGAATGGAATATTTAAAATTATTTTTGATAAGTCTACGGCTGGCAACTGCATTGGCGTCAACGAGAGTTATGAGGTTAGATGATTGGGGGCAAGCTCTTGATTCTTTGGCAAGCTCATCGGCTTTAAAATGATTGAGGAAATCAATTAACATTTCCTTACTTTCAGAATATAACTTCTATTTCTTATAGCGCTAGGGATAGCAATACCGGCTATAATTTTAAGAGTAGTCATCCTTTTGTCATTGTCACAATATTAATTCAACTTTGTATTTCTGGAGTTCTTGTATAATAAAATTTTTTGTAGCAAATGTATATTTTTAGCTTCTGCATCAAGAGCTGTTAGTTCGTGTTCAGGAAATCAACAATCTTCCAGATACGAGCCTCTCCAAACTGTGAATTCCTACCCACCTGAATATGATGAAGAATTATTCCTCCCGAGGGACCACGAAGCAATCGAGAGGGTATGTATTTTTTGCTTCTACACGTGGTTAAGTTTTGCTTCGGGCTGCCAAATTACAAGTAATGCGTTTCTATCCGGTATTGTGCAAGGTTCAATTAGCATTTTACCTTTTTTGTGGGTCTCCTAAATGGGGACCAAAAGTTAACTTGTTAACTAAACTTTGGGTGTTTCGCATCTGCCTGAATAATTGACCGAAACATCTGCTGTAGTGCACTCTGTTACCCCGGTCTTGTAAGCTAGCCAGTCCAATCACTAAGTATTTTAGTTGAATCGTCCCCTCGCGCTTTTGGGCCGATTCCGATAATCCGCTGAAGGGAAAATTATTTTTTCTGTCCATTGGCCAATTGCCTATGCCGATAGCAATATTTTGTATTTGATTTTTTTCTATCTCATGCGAAAACAGCAAAGAAATATGATTTAATAGCAATAATTTTGAAACAATCTAGTTTTTAGCATATATATTTTTTATTTCTGAACTGGGGGTTAGTTTATTTGGGATTTCGGCAGTTGTAAGTAACTGCCCATGAACTCATAACCGGCCTTAATCATCTTTCAAACTTTATAGTTACAAAATATTTATAACTTGATTGACCGAAATCTGCCTTGAACTAGAAAAAAAGAGCCCACTACGGGATCATGCATCACACAACTGAGGTTTCACTTCAAATAAGCAAAAATTACGAGGCGTCCCAAGGAATGTTTGACTGATCTGTTCTATACTAATAATGTACACCTCTGGGATTTTGCCGCAAATAACCCAAAATTAAGAGGCGTTGAAGTTGGTGGAGATATTCGTCGTGAAATAAAACTATAAATACAACAAGACGCTTCTACTGCGACTTTCGCAATGAACTAGCAAATATTACGAGGCACTTGCAGTTTTGTTGATTGATTTGTCTTGAACTAAATCTATAATGTACGGGGATAATGTGATTTAACACGCTGATTTCAACAATAGTGATTGTTAATACCCCAAGTGAGGTTGACATTTACTGCCTCACTTTCAACGAGGGCAAGAAGACCTTCGCAACCTGCACCAAATGCCAAAATTATCAGGCTTCTCCTGAACACCTTTTAGAATGCATGGGATTCTCTAGAGAGTTTCTATATTGCAATCCTCTTCTAGTCTTTGAACACTTAACAGTCAATAAACTCGTGGATCTTGGGAAGATACGCAACAACAACAGCCACTGCAATTTTCAGAAATCTGGCCTAAAATGGCAATTTTATTTAATCATATCAAATTATTTTAAAACTCTAATTCTAGTGCATAGTTATCATCAAAAGCATAAAAAGTGTGTGTGTTAGTCGTGTAGCTCTAGTTAACGATGATAATTTTACCAACCTGGTGATTTTACAATCTTGAACTAAGATTTTTATTTTTCAAATATGAAGAAGAGTTAGTTCCTTTTTATTGTAACAAACCGGTTTAAAAAACAGGATGTTCTTCTACTTCACTTCAGCCTCTATCGATGAAAATGTTTAAGCGATAAAATTTCAGGCCAAAGATATTTTCCGCAATGGCGCATTGATTTTATAAGCTTTAATATTCTGTTTGGAAGTTTTCACTCATATCTGGAATTACTAGGTATAAATTAAATATCTTACAAGAGGGAGGATAAAATAGCTAGATCGTTTAGTTTGTCTAACCGACCATCATGTTTATCGAGTTTTCAAACTCATAAGAACGGTTGGCGAAATGGTACTATGAATTTTAGCAGAATGTGCTGTTATCAGTGAATCGGAATCACTGTGAGATCTCGTAGCATGGCAGTCAACATGTTAATCTTCGTTTATGAGGTTTTGATAATCAGAATATTTTATTCGTTGTAAGTATGATCAATTCCAATCACGGCAGAATTTAAAATCCTTACCTTAGATTAGATAAATGAAAAATTCTAATTTGAAAAACAAAATTAAGTCATTAGTTCAATTTCAACAAAACGTCGAATCTCTCGGAAATAAAGAAGTTTTTGCAGTCTAACACTTCACATCCAACATTTATTTTTCTTCTTAGCTTTGGCAACCATCAATGCTTTTACTAACTTGTCACTATCTTATCTACCAACAACAATTTCCCACGCAGCAAAAAACCAATAGCGGCTTAGTGTCTAGTATAGCCTGACCAGATTTGTTTCAGTAATTAACTTCTCAACTATAAAATCATTACATTTTCATAAATAATCTGTAAAAAATCTTTTAGTTTTAATTTATGAACAACAGCACTTTGTAGGGAGGCATTTTCAGGTCTAGGTGGAGAATTCCTCGGCATGATCATCGTGCTTTGTCTTTCTCTTGCGTTGGGGGTTGAATTGGTAGGATTCTGAACCTTTTTTTGGTTCACTTTTTCTAGTGTTCGGACACGTTTTTAAATGTTTTTCGACTTGTTCAAAACACATTCTGTCTGACGCCATTTAGTAACTAATACAAATACAAAAATTGTCGACCTACAAAAGGCTAGCGGCATAGCAAGGTTGGTCCAAAATATATCTAATACTTTACCTGTTTCCAATGACTATCGAGATTCTTCAGTGCATAGCACTCATTTCTGGCACTTTGATACCTTTAAATTCATTAGCAAACTGGCCACACTTTCTACAAACCATTTTTAGTATAACTTTCCATTAGAACACCTTCTGTTTCTTGCCAAGCATCTGCCTGCATGCCACCCTGTATTTATATTAAAGTGATCCTTAAAAGCGAATTTTCCATATAATTTTTTTTTGTCAATTGAATGTTCAAATTAATTGCAGAAATTAAACTAGTTACTGGTGTTTCCTTTTAACTTTACAATCTGCAAATTTTAAATGATTGGGCGTCTCATGTGGTGTAGGTGTATGATGACTCATTGATCATTGCTTGGAATGTTCATGGGTGTTGACTCAACTGGAATGTTCTGTATTCTTTTTCATAAAACGTTCAATTTTTCTTCTACAAATAGTCATGCGGCCAAGGGGGGGAACGGGAACCCTGCACTGAGAGGTTTAAGTTTCTTTTATTGATGATTCTTATAGATTCAAGGGTGTAGATTACGAATCTGGAAGGTATTTTTTTGGTACCCTTGAGCATTTTTAATTATTTAAGATGGCGTCTCCGCCATCTTGAATTTTGTAATCTTAATATTTGACTATCTATTCAACAAAAGTTAATAGTTTTTATCTTTATAGGTGCATTTAGTAATAAAGAATCACAATTATCAAGAAATTTTTAAAAATAAAAAATTCAAAATGGCGGAATCCGTCATATTGGATTTTTTCACTTTCAATATATTTGTTCGATATTTAACCCAACAAAATATTTGTATTTTAAGTATATTTTTAATACTTAGTTACTATGGAACGTTACTTTGAAAAATATATTTAAAAAATCAAGATGGCGGCTTCCACCATATTGGATTTTTTAACCTTTTATGTAAAGCGATTCTAAGTAGTTTACTATGTTTGTGTTGTCAACTTTCGAGTTGTCTTAATTTGAGTTTTATTTATTTGAGATGTGATTTATGGAGTCATGAAAAACTGTTAACTTAGTCATGAAAAGTCATGAATTTGGGATTGTTCATTTTGGCAGAAACCCTGTATATTTTACTACAGAATTATCGCTATGTCTTCTTCTGAGTACAAATATGTAAACTCAAGTCTTTAGAGTTGCTAGCTTTAAAGTTATTCCGACAATCTCTTTTGGACCATGGCCGAAACTTTTATGTAGTTTCAACCCACATGTCACTATAAATTACATTCCAAACGCCATCATGTGACCTCCTTTTTAAAAATTTAACACATTTTCAGGCATTTTTTACATTTCTCTTAATTAAAATAATCCATATCGTGCATAGTTTTGATGACATGATGCAAAAAATAGGGTATAATTTGGCGAACAACTTCAATATGAAAGGAGGGGACCAATTTCCTTCCCGTCCGGCTTCCACATATAATTTGAGGAAAACTGATTTCAATAAACAGTTCACCGATACCTTACTAGTTTTGCTATTCGCACCCTTTATTTATAAAGTGACCAAAGATCTCCGCTGCAGTTTGGCTAAGAATCCTCAAATAAACCCTGTATGACTTATTTTGCAAACATTCTTAAAGTCCTGAGGTTTTAAGGAAACTTCTTCCTTTTTTGCATCTGTGGGATTCCTGCAAACACACTAGACATAACTTCGGATAGAACACTTTCACCCATTATTGACCCCACACAACCTATAAAACTTATTAAGATGATTTGCAAAGCCACCCTATACAACTGTTGATCCCAAGTAAATAGCAAACTCTTAACTAGCTATATAGTTTAGTGAGTCCTTGGGCTTTTGCTAAAGATATCATGGTTGCATCTGGATAAGAAGTTATCATGTCTGTCAGAGGTTGATACTTTGCAGTAGTCTCTGGTTGAATCTGAAATTCATATTTTCGGCAAATTAAAATATTTATTAAACTTAACCAGGTAGCTTTCTTAAGAGAATGTCTTTGAATAATTTGAAATCTTTATTTCTATAGCATTGAAAAGCGAAACTTTTCCGTCACATAGCATTTTAAGGTTGAGTCATTTTTTGTTAAAGGGGGACAACTTGTGATAGTTGATACCTTCGATTTTCTTGAAACTTTCAGGATATGTTAGTAGTACTAAGATATGAAAAAGTGAATTTCAGTTTTTCTTAAATCCGTCTTGTTTAACCTTGAGAGAAGGTCAAAGTTTGAGGTAATGGATCAATTGTGTACATTATATCATCCTTCTACTTCTAAAGCCACAAGTGCTCTATGAATATTTTTAAAATATGGTTACTACTTAATACTAGGTACATGTCAGCAAACTAGTTTGGTGGGTCACTCAAGGCTTTGAAGGTTAGGGTCCTTTGAAAAAGGTCATTTTCGTCAAATTTTGTCGTGTTTCTGACTAATTATCTGCTTAAACCATAAGTGACCCCTCAAAAATAATTATTGCATTAAGTGAACACACTAGGGTAGTTCTTAGAAAATATAAAACACAATGGGTGACCCTTTACTTTGGTAGTTACAGGGTCTCAAAGTTGATCATTTCCAAAAAAAGGTCACATTCGAAGGTCAGTTACTCCAGAAGCGAAGAGTCAATAACTTAGAGACACAGTTGTATATACACTTTTAATGTTGTAGGTTTAGACCCAGATTACAAATCCATGGCAATTAACTTTTTTTTATTACAGTCCATTTTATCTCCAATTCTTAACTATAGGCATATATCTTTACTTCTAAAGTGCTGTGCAAAAGCTTCACATTTTATATCATTGATGGCTGCATTATAAACAAAATCTTCAACATTTTTAGAAATGATCAAAATGGACTGTAATAAATAAATTAAGTTGGGTGCCATGGATTTGTAACCTGGATCTAAAACTACAACATTTGAAGTGTATAATTACAACTGTGTATCTAAGTTATTGACTCTTTGTTTCTGGAGTAATTGACCTTTGCTTCTAGAGTAATTGAACATTTATTGGAAATGATCAAAATGAACTGTACAAAATGAGCTGTAATAAAAAGGTTCATTGCCATGGATTTATAACCTGGGTCTAAAAACAACATTTGAAGAGTATTTACAACTGTGTCTCCAAGTTATTGACTTTTCCCTTCTGAAGTAATTGACCATTGAATGTGACCTTTTTTGGAAATGATCAACTTTGAGACCCTGTAACTACCGAAGAGTAAAGGGTCACCCATGGTGTTTTATATTTTTCTAAGAACTACCCTAGTGTGTGCATTTAATCCAATAATTATTTTTGTGGAAACTTATGGTTTAAGCAGATAATTAGGCAGAAACATCACAAAAATCGTTGAAAATGACCTTTTTCAAAGGACCCTGACCTTCAAAGCCATGAGTGACCCTACTGCTACTACTCCTTGGCATTACAGCCCATGTTGGACTATGGCCTCACTAACAATTTTCCTCCAAAGCCTCCTGTCTCTAGCCTTTTGTTTCCAGTTTTGGACTTTTAGAGTCTTAAGGTCTTTCTCCACCTCATCCAACCATCTCTTAGTTGGTCTTCCTCTTTTCCTTTGTCCCTGGCACTGCCCCTTGAATATTTTCTTAGTGCCTCTGTCTTCCTCCATTCTTTCCAGGTGTCCCAGCCATTGTATTCTTTTTGCCTTTACATAACTGATTATATTCTTTTCCTTAAATAGTCTTGAAATTTCGACCATGAGTGACCCACCAAACTAATTATACTGACATGTACCTACAATCAAGTAGTATCCATATTTCAAAAAAAAATTCATGGAACACTCATGGCTTTAGTAGTAGAAGAATGATATAATGTACACCATTGATCCATTACCTCGAACTTTGACCTCCTCTCAAGGTCAAACAAGTCGGATTTAAGAAAAACTGAAATTAACTTTTTCTTATCATAGTACTACTAACATATCCTGAAAGTTTCAAGAAAGTCGAAGATATCAACTATCACGTCCCTATTCAAATTGGCCCAGCTTTAAAAAGAAAATGGCTCTTAATAACATCTTTAGGTTGTAAGGTAGGGCTTTAGACATTTCTTATTTTTTTATTCTTGAAATTGTATCGTGTTTATCGAATTTAATATCGCAACCCTAAAATTGTTTAAGAGGAGTTCGTGCCACCGACATTGCGACTGTGACGATCATAAGCATTTAAGAAAAAGTATGTGACATATTTCTCTTTCACTCTTATTTAAGTCCCACCCACCAATTTTCTAATAAATAGGATACCACCTCTTCTGGTTGAATGAAGTCTTTCTTGCAGAGTTTTCTGAATGTTTATTAACCTTTGATCCCATATTCTTGGAATTGTACCGATCCACGAGATCTGAGCAAGTCTCCAAAGCCATTACTTTGATTTATGGGCTCGGGAGGAAAATTCCTTACCCACAAGATGTGAGGGGTATTGAGAGGATGCAAGCTTAAGCAATCTTGTGTTTCAAAGTGGCATGAGTAATCGTCCTTTAAAAAAAGGAAGCATTTTATAAGATTAGGGTTCTTAAAAAAAATTTAGTAATTTTGACGAAGAGAATAACAAAATATTTAAAATACCTAACCTTAATATGGTGAAAAACATCTTTAATATTTTTCCTTCAAAATTCATGGTTTTAAAGAGTTTTTTAGACACAATTTACAAATAAAATTGAAAGAGTTTTTAATTTTGCACCAATGGATAAGTGTTTAAGTATTTCTTTATGATGACTTTCAAGCATTTTAAAATAAAATATACAAGTAAAAATGAAAGAATTTTTAACTTCGGGCCAGTGGATCGCATAATAATAGAAGGTGAAAAATCCAAGATAGTGGAAGCTGCCATCTTGAATTTGAAATTTTTGAATGTTTAGGTAATTATTTACGACAAAATGCCCCTAGAAAAAGCCAATATGGCGGAAGACGCCATCTTAAATATAAAACATACTCAAAGTTAGCGACAAAATATCTTCTAAATTCATAATCTACATATTGAAACTAAAATAAAAAGAATTTTTAATTGAGGGCCTATGGATTGCTTTATATTAAAGGTGAAAAAATCCAATATGCCGGAAAAAATACAAATATTTTGTTGGATTTAATATCGAACAAATATATTAAAAGTGAAAAAAAACAATAAGGGGGATTCCGCCATTTTGAATTTTTTATTTTCTTGATTTTTGTGATTCTTTATTACTAAATGCATCTATAAAGACAAAAACTATTCATTTTTGTCGAATAGATCGTCAAATATTAAGATTACAGAATTCAAGATAGCGGAGACTTCATCTTTTCTTTTTCTTTGGGACGCCACTTAAATAAAACCTATCTCCCATGTTTTTTTCATTCACTGCTTTTGCATTGTACACTGTGACTGTCAATAGTTTTACTTGGGTTTTAAGCATTTTATGAGCGGAGGTTGATTTCGAAGTTTCAGGTTTGTTTATTTTCTTCCATTGCTTTATATATTTTTTGTTTTTATTTGTGTTTGTAATATTTATTTTAGTTTGGAAATTCCACAGTACTCTATGGGGTAAATTGGGATTTTTTTACTTTGACTTTAGTCCATCCCAATACAGAAAAGTTATTGTTTTCTAGTGGTTTAAGATTTTACTCCCTGATGAAATGACCTTCCTCACTATTTTGGTTTCCCTCCATATTTTATATATTTTAAATATTTTTTTGTTTTTGTCATTGTTATTTATATGTAAATATGTATATTACACATAAAACAATAAAAAATATAATATACTAAAACACAAACTACAAAAATAAAGAACTTGGCAACAGGTGCTAAAGCTGCCATAATCAGTAAAAAACAAAATACCAACCAACTACAAAACAAAAAATTATTTCAAAAATATATATAAAATATGGATGTATATATGATGTTATATATATGTATGTATATGTGTGTTTGTATATATGTATATGTAAATTAAAGACCCAAATATGCTTTTTTAAAAATACCATTGGCACAACAATTAGTTTGCAATTAATTTACAATTAGCAGAGATTTAAAAAAAACCTTTAGAAATGTAAAAAGAAAAGTAACAATTCTGAGCAAGGTCAGTACTTTCATGAACTAATCAACACTATTCACTTTATAGGTAGGTATTCACAGTTCTAATGAACACATTTATTTTTCTAAAATCAATAAGGGCAAGATAGTTATGTTTAATGTTAAATTTTTATTATGTTTTTTTTTAAACTTTTGTTTAGCTAATTTGTTTCTTATCTCTTCTTTTTAAATGCAAGATATTTTTGGGTCTGAAATTCCATTTTAAACTTATAAAAATATTCAAATCTCATCACCAAAAATAATTCTTTTATTCCAATTTTATAATAATATTCATTTATATTGATAATTATGCAGACAAGTGAAAATTGGCATTTTATAAAACCTTTTATATTACATATGTATATTTTTTTTAGTTAAGGCAGCTTGGGTTCCCAGATCGAAGAATAATCCCAGCCTATTTCATGTGTGATAGAGATGAAAATGAGGCTGCTGATTATCTTTTTAGTCAATATGACTAATTTTTTGGTTTCATGCTAAATTTTAAAAAATAAATGTTTGTCATAAAAATGTGTCAAAATAAATGTTTTTAATTGCATTTATAACTTTTAAGTTTTATTCTTAAACCATAATTAAAAGTATTTGTATTTATTATTGTCTCATAGTCCTCAAATAATTGTTTTGATTTAAGGACTATGTATTACAAGTATATAAGTCACAAAATTATATAGATTTAACTCATTAAGGACAATTAGAAAAAAAAATTGCCACTCAAAAATGAGCTTTCTGCTTTAAATATATAAGTTAGTTTAAGTTTAATTAGTTAAACAATAAGAGAAATAAAACCTAAATCCTGAACAAATTACCTTAAAAAAATTGTTTTTAAATAAATTTTTTTCAAATAATAAAGCGTTAACTGAAGATGTAAATGATATATTCACCAAGTTGGGGGTTGTGAGTGGGTGAATTTAGAATTTAATTACCATTTTATATAATGCAGAACTGGATTTAGTTTTACAAATCTGATACCACTAAATACATCTTCACCCCCCCCCCCCCCCCAATTTCATGAAATACCTATATTTAAGAAGACGGCCTTTGCCCGTTGGGTTGAGCTATCATACCATAAAAGGGACCTTTGCAGGTTTTGTTTTTGTCCAGCTTGTTTCTTTTTTAAGTGAATCGAAAATAAATTCCTACCAGTAAATAATTTAATGCATATGGGACTGTTATATGTTGCATCTCCTTGTCCGAAGTCCTGTGAACTTTCATATATTATCACTTTTCTGGAATTTAGAAGGATAAATAAAATATTTTGAACATGTATATTTTATATGGTTGTATATCTATCGTATTTTAAAATAATAGGGAAATGTTATTGTGTTTGTGGCATAGTGACACGGGTGGTGTAGAGAAATAATCATCAGAATGTTTAGGCTATATCTTTAATAAATCAAATGACCAAAGCACAACTATATAAAGAGATAAAAATTTTGAAGAGAACTTATCAGCGTGTTCTCTGGATGGAAATTACAGCAGGAAGGATATCTGTTCTGTCCCATCTCTAGCTGAGAAAGGATTTAATCCTACCTTAGGTTTTACATGATTGGCCAGCTTAAGTAGAATGAAATTACAGTAGAACCTAGATTATCCTATCTAATTGGGACCGAAGGTAGGTCGGATAATCGAAAATTCTGGATAATAGAGAATTTTCATTAAATATTATAACTTATAGTGCACAGAACCGCCGAAAGTCCGTGGACCTCAGATCTGCTAATTGTCCATAATCCGTGTTGATTTTGCGGCTGTAAACATTGAATTTTAGTGTTTCCTCTGAAGCTCTTCGTAGCAAAGTGCCAAAACATTATTATTAATTTCCGAGTGCAGTTCCAGGAAAAGTACGTATTTTTTATTGTTTCATCGTAGATATTGCTTGTCTCATGATTTTTAAAGATTACCAAAATTTTCTTACAATTTAGGATTGCTAGAAATTTGCTTATTTAGTTGTCAAAGTTTTGCTATCTTAAAATCACTGCACTTTCCTGATTTCATAAACACCAGAATTTCCGATTTCCAAAATGGTACAGAATTCCAATTTAAAAATTGCTGGAGATTCTTCACTTTTGAATCACCGAAGATTTCTGAGACTGGTGCCTTTGTTGGAGAATTTTTTTCGATGATTACTTGGAGAAGGTGAGTTAACAGAGAGTTCCGGATAAAAAAAAGGGACGAATAATCGAAGTTGTACTGTATACCATTGGTTAAGAATTTTGATTGATAGATTTTAGTTCAGGAAAATATGAAAGTTTTGGTTCGTAATATGTCAAATTAATATCAGCTTAAATTAAGTTGAATGAACTAGGGTACGTCATCAGAGTATCCCTCCAGTGAGGGAACCGAACGATACAAAACACAAACACGGAAAAAATATTTAAAAAAATACTATGCATAGATATAAAAAAAAATTAAACAAGATAAAATTTTTAGACAATATAGAAATATTTTTCTTAAATGCAAAGATATAATATATAATTCAGTTTTTCCCGATATAAAATATAATGAATACTATATTGCACTTTAAAATTTCCATGAAATGTTAAAAAACATTAATGAAAAGGCAATCCAATTAAGTAAAGCATATTAAAAGAAATTTAATATAGACTGCAATATGAATTAAAAGCAGATTGTATATTAATTGTTGATTGGTGTTCGTAACAGTGTGATGTTGAACTGCAGTACGCTGAGAGTAACAAGAACGAAGAAAACACATGATGCTTGTAGTCACGTTTGGTCAGACGTATTTGCACTACAGATGAGTTTCGTCATGACTGTGTGGTGACACAATTGGGTGTTTAGGATATTTTGAATTTGAAGTAGGATATTTACATTTGCTCTGTGTCACGCCACCACACCTACTCTCCTACACAATGAGATATGAAAGAACTCTGCACAAGCTAGTTTGCTGTATTTGTGCTGAGTGTGAGTTGCAAATGGATAATGATGTGTCGTGTCGAGATTTGTGTGCAGCGTTGCATGAGTAGCAAGTAGTCGAGCACAACTTGGTAGGAACTGTAGGACTGAGGAACAATTGATATAGAGGTATCCTAGTTTGTGGAACATCAAAGGCGAATTGAAGTTGCAAAGTTCTGTTGACACTGTTGGAAAGAGTGTTCATGCTGCCTGGTGAAAGTTTCAGGACTTTGCTGCCTGCTTTCAGTCTCAGGACTTTGACGCCTGCTTTGAAGCTCAGGACTTTACTTTAGTTGCATGAAAGTTGTCAGGTGTAGAGTGGATTGGCGATTGCCCGGAACTGATGCATTGGTGTCTGTCATGTTAAGAGTTGCTGCTATAAAAAAAATTATTTCTACACAGCATTTTCCACATTAAGCAATATTATTATTCATGAAACTGCTTAAGCTAAATGAAAAATATAATGATATTAAAGTAATATTTGGCATTTACCTCAACTGAATTTAGAATTCTTTTAGAAATTATCTATTTTGAATGTATGTCGAGTATGCTATAATGCATATTGCGCAGAAAGGGATTAAACTTAAATAAAATATAAAAAAAATATTGCAACTTCTTAAAATGAGGAACAAATTTGATGAACTATTGTATCTACCCAAGGTTGATATTTGTGTTTAATTTCAAAATTTATTACAAATAAAGACTGAATTATAGATGTTTAAATGAAACAGCTTTTGAGGTTCGTTTTTCTTTTCATCATACAAGTTGTTTCTGCATTTTCATCTTTGAAAAAATAACATTTATTTTACATATATAACAACATACAAAAAAAAAACTGGTAAGCAGTATTACTAATGATCTATGCGAATTTTGTCTAATTTAGTTGGATGTTCTTTGTTACCTCCTGAAAATCTTTTTTTTTTCTTCAGAGATTTGATCTTGCAATTTTAAAACAAGATTACCAAAATCAGGAGTATTTTAATTAGTTTTGAAAAAAAAACATGTAAATAGCTATTCTTAAGTTTAATACAAAATTTATACATAAGTTAATGGTAGTAGTTTTCAGCAATGAAACTGCACATATATTTTTTCTGCGTGTTCTCTTAGGCATAGTTAATGTTATTTTCTACAAATGCTCATAGCACATTGATAGGTGAATATTTTTACTCCACATTTTATTGGATGATATGCATAAAAAGAGGAACTAAAAGTTTTGTTGAATTTTTACCTTATGTTATTATGGGCAATGCTAAATTCTATAACTTTTTTGTTCCTGCTGTTTTTATATAGCTTTTTGAGTGTAATTAATCTATAATTACAAACTAAATTATTTTTCCACAACAACTTCCCAATTTCGTACTAATTTTATAAAAGAGATAATTTATATGAGAATCACCAAAGCACATGCACTCTATAAATAATCAAAAATAGGGAAATAATATTTGTAGGGGTAAGGTAGGGTAGGGGATCTTTGAAAAATGTAAAAATAACTAAATGCTCAAGCGTTTACACCACGTTTCTTAATTTTTTTTAATCCTGTATATGATCAAACGTATAACTGCTATGAGACACAATAACGATATTATATGTTATTAAATGATTATTTACAAAAATGAAAATTTAAGTCGTCTGAATCATGAATTTAAGTATCATCTTATTGATGAATTTCAATTTCCCTTTTGTAGAATATTATTGAGCAGTTTGTCGTTGTGTGCCAATAATTTGTAAAAAAAATGTGATTTTAAAAGTGATAATAGGTTAGCCTAAATCTTTAAATTGCATTTTTATGTTTGTTTTGTGGTTTTTTCAGTATGCTGAATTTTAGTCATTAAACTTAAAACCTTAAGAATTGATTTTTCTTACACAAATGTTATTTGATAATATGGCAAAAAAACTAAATGTTTTTTATTTTAATATTTATTCTTGTATCTTTTTTGTTAGATCTTACATTATTTAAAATGTACGAACTGGAAAAGAATGTTGCAATTTTTACATTAATTATGAAATATTTTTTTTTTATTTTGTTACTACAAAATTGATTAATATATTAATATTGACTTTATTTTTCCAATCAATTATACAATTTCTTTTACTATTTATTCTTTATTTATACAATTTATTTTTCAATCATTTGCAGAAATTGTATGTATGCCTAATGTATTGTTAAAATTTTAAATATATTATATTCCGTGTAATAAGATATTGTAATTATAAAAATTGTAAAATATTGTGATATTTTGAACATTTTGTAATAAAAAAAATTTTAAGCTCACACAATTTTAAGTGTCAAATTAAATTTTTTTACATCAAAATTTTTAGTATGTGTTATTAACATTTGGGATCAGTTGATTGATTATAAAACTAAGAGCTTCAATTTTGTTGCAGGTGATGTAAAATTAAAGTTAGCCATTGTATTTCTTTTATAGTTTGTTTTTAAATATAACCAGTGTTTCTTAATTACATCAAAACAGAAACCAGTTAAGATATAGTTTCGAATTGTTTCATAAATATTTCCTTTGTTGTGGTATTTCCTACTTGTTTAACACTTGGAAATGTGTAATTGCCATTTCATTAAAAATTTGTTTAAAAAAAGTATGTAGTTTTTTGTAAGATTGCATCACATTTTGCGTTTAATGTTGTCTTCACAGGGCTGCAATGTTAACTTTACAGTAAATTGATGTTTCCATGACCTTGATAGTCACGTGAGCATCATATTCAAACAGTGCTAAACACAATATAGGGGAGAGCGGGGCTAAACCGTACACCCAGTTTTTTTGGCCTTGATTTCAAATAAGACGATCCCGTGAAGTGCTATAGTCTAGCTGTAGATTAACTTTGTCCCAAGAAATAAAACTAGTACATACCTTCTCCCATCTCTTTAGGATATTTTTCTACTGATAGGTCAAAGCAGTTACCCCTAAATGAAAAAGGCAAGCACTTTTTTGAACAGTTTTTCTAATAACGAATTACAAGCTGCGTGTTTTTAATTTCCATTTCAATAGATTAATTACAGAAAAAAAGCTGTCAGGAATCTAAATAATTGGAAAAATTTATTTTATGTTATGTTGACTTATTACTCTTGGTCCAGCCGCAGGCTAGACCAAGTCCATGAGCTCGAAAGTCTTATCAAATACTAGAAGAGGACTAGAGTAGAGTTCAATTTTTTCCAGACCAAGACAGTGTAAAATGTGTTCGGGAGAAGCCTGTGCAGAGTTACACTTTGTGCACGTCAAATAGGTCTTTCGCCCAAGTTCAAAAGAGAGACACCTGATGTGTCCACTTATGAGCTTACTTATGGTGGACTGTATGGCTCTATCAGCTCTTATGGTAAGTGCCCACTAGGAACCGTCTATATACCAAGGGTGGGTCGGAGGGATGTTTTCATAGTTGGTGGTTCTGGTCTTGGAGCAAATCTCAGGGAAGGTTAAAAAAAAGACTTGAAATTGTGCTATCAAAAGCACCCTTCTTGGCCAAGAGATCAGCATTTTCATTGCCAAAGAGGCCTATGTGAGAGGGAATCCATTGTATTAACTATTAAGATTTTACGCCGATGAGATAGTTGCCTAATTTTATAAGGAATAGAGACAGATGTCTTGTACTCTTGTCGCCTGCCTTATTCCAGTTACTTAAGTGCTGTTTGGCACTACGACTATCGGATTAGATCCAGATATTAGCGGATGTTATAGACCCAATAGCGTTGAGTGCCTCCTTAACGGCAATTACCTCAGATCTAAATACAGAGCAGAAGAATAGATTCTTTATCAAGTTTACTAGAAAAGTCTTAACGTAGATTCCGCTACCACAAGAACTGCGATCGTCTTTGCTGCCATCAGTATAAATAAGAATATCTGCTGTGGCTGGAATTTGGTTAATTATTTCCAGAGCAAGTTGACGTAGGTAATCAGGCAAGTCTTGCTTTTTGTTAGTATGAGTTCCAAGATCAGGCACGGAATGTACCCAGGAAAGCCCTAAATGGGATTAAAGATTTTTCTCAATGAGTGTCTCAACTTTCAGATTTAGTAGATCCATCAGGTGAATACGGGAAAAAGGTCTGTCTCTTTTCAATCGTTGTCTGTTTGTCCAATTACGGAAATAATTTGCTGTGCGGTTATAAACACCAAAACTGTAGAGCTTGTTAAAATATTTATAGCCAGTAACACATTTCTTCTTCGCTTAAACACGTTCACGTCGGTGTGACCCACCGGCGGATCACACTTGACTATTCTGTGGGGCGGTGTGACCCACTAGTGGTTCACGCTTAACTATCCCGTGAGAGGCGGCGTGCATCACAGGTGAGTCACTTGTTTTCAGAGAAGAAGTCGTTAAAGAATAAGTTTATTTTATTTTTTCTCAACATTGTATATAAAAATATTGAGTATTATAAACATTAACATTCAATATTTTAAATTGATAACAATTATTTATATACCTAGGCAACTTCGGTCGGTCCGGAAGGAACGGGTCCAAAAGAACCGATTCTTAAAAGGAACGATCGAATCCGCATCTCAAAAGTACCCATTCCTCCAATCGTTCCAACTACCTTTCTCTCTACTAAGTAATAATGCGAGCAGCACTGGATTGTACTCGCTCGAGTTTTCTCAAAATTAGTGGCTGATGTACAGAACAGAAGTAAATCTGAAAGCCATATTCCAGAATAAGTCTTATTAAAGGGGGTCGGATGGGTGTTTGGATCAAAAATGTCGATTTTCTGTTTTTCTTTATTTTTATTATGCTTATCTTTAGCTTTAATTTAAGACCAAGATTATCGATTTCTGATTAGTGGTTTTCTTTTTATAAGCATTTTTGAGAGAAACGCTTAATATTAGTTCTTACCTAAACCTTACTTTTCTTTTGCTTTTCCTGAAATATAAAGGGTTTTCAACAGTTAGGAACATTTTTCTCAGAAACTATAAATGATATCAACATAATTTGTTTGTTATTTCTTCCCCATTAATAGCTCTTTGATTTAAAATGAGGATATTTCAAAATATTAAAAAATACTTTTACAGTGATTTTTTTTTTAAATATGTATTGAAAAACACAAAAAAATCAGATTTAAAGTTATATAATTTTTTTTTAACAGAGATATTTAAAATTCCTCGGTTTAAATCAAAGAGCTGTTAATGGGGAAGAAATAACAAAACAAAATATGTTGATATGTTTTATATAGCTCTTTGATTTAAACTGGGGAATTTTAAATATCTCTGTTAAAAAAATTGAAATATCCTCAGTTTAAATCAAAGCTTTATGCAAGGAACAAAATATAAAAAAGTTTATTATGATATCTCATATAGTTTCTGAGAAAAATGTTCCTAAAGTTAGGTAAATTAACATGGGCGAGATAGAACCATCCTATCCCCCTTAAAAAGTATATATAGGTTATAAGTGTATCTGAGAAGTATTTAAGATTTTTTTCTGTTATTTTAGATAGCGCTCGTCCTCGGTTGTTGAGCTTCAATCACCCACACATTCATAGTCTACTCTAAAACAATCATTTCATTTAGTTATTTTCGCCTGGTGACTAATTTTGCGGGAAAAGGTCAGAAATATCCGAAGGTCATTAATTCATAGAAATGTTATGCAAAATTCGATGCCAGCTGCAAAATATGGCGGGAATATCTCATGGATATCATTTGCAAACAAATATGCGAACGTCATCAATTCATCGAAATGTTTTATAAACTGCTTAAGATTTATGAGTCTAGCTGTACTTGTTTAAACTTTATTGGAGCAATATGATTGTTTATTGGAAGTAATTGTCGGAAATATTCGTCTGGTAGACGCCATCGAACATATTTTATATCCTCTTGTTTTTCTAGCGTTGTTCTGGATTGTGGTTACCATTATAAAGAATACCAATTCATATTCTTCATAGTCAACTAAATATACAGATATCGGAGCCACTTTTCTTGCCAATTCGCCAGGGTACTGGTTTTGGGCCCGTCGTGCGTTCCAGGGGGGGGTGCAGATACTCGAAAGAATAAGAGTACGTTGAGTTTTATTGTAGTAAAATTTAGACAATTTATTAATAACTTTTATAAAAAAATGCACCCCCCCCCTCCTTAAAATTTCAACGATGCAGTCTGCGTCGTTGTCACCCCCCCCCCCCCCTTTTAGGCGGTATAGAATTGCTCTGGAATGTGAGCACAAAGGACTGAAAAGTTAAACCTTCTTTAGGAGCTTTAAAACAGCTTATTACTCTTCTTAATTGAAAACCACGGGCAGATGACGAGGTCACATCTGAGCTGGCACCCAACTGGATTTCGAGCGACATCGTACTCCAACACCGTCAGGACTTTGGACTCCACAGATTGAACGAGCACGTCTGTTCCAGTTTTTCATGTATGGCGGTCATTTTGAGAGTGAAACGAATCAACCAATAAAATCGCAGTACAAGGGAAGTGAAAACAATAGGTTACATCATCTAAAACATTCCCATATGGAAGAGAAAACACTTTGGGATCGAGATTTTGAAGCTGTTTGTTCTGATTGGTTGAGAGCAGTTAGTGGACCCAAAAAAGAAAGAGAAATTTGTTTCTCTACAGACTAGTAATCCGAATGTCGATCCATGTTGTAAATATGTATTTTGAACTATTGATTTTCCCAAAACAGTGTTATTGGTACGCTAACTTTAATTTTGCAGGTAATTGAAATGAAAAACATTAAAATACGTATCCGTCAAAGAACGGAAATAAGATGGTTGCTGAGCATCTCTCAAGCGCGTGGTTTGAAGCAGAGTGGAAAGAATTAGATTGTAAATACGAGAAAAATTCTAGTCCTGTAGCTGTCTCTAAAGTAAAGTTGAAATGTAGAACAGTTTTTGATGTTGTCCGTACTGGGTAAGAAATTTATTTAGAGTTAAATAGCATTTATTTTTCTAACTATTTTTGCGTGTTATTTTAAAATTTAAAGACTATTGATGCGAAAAAATAAGTGTTAAGTTTAAGTTAGCTTGTTATGTTATAGTTTGCCGTGCACTCTAATTATCAAATTTCTTATTTATTAGTGTATTAAATAGCATTTTTAATCGAAAATACTATACCTTGTTTTACTCGGCGCCAACCGAATAGAATAAGTGTAAATGTTCAATGGAGAGGATCGTTCCGTGGATTTAAATAGTCCCATATTAAAATTAATTAATTGAAATGTCTTAGAAAACATGAATTTTGTTTGCCTTTTATTTAAGAAAATAACGGTATTTTAACATTTAAAGAATTTTGGTCAACACAAACACAACTCGTTTATTTAAATATTTGTTAAATTATTCCAACTTTTTTATTTTTCCCACTATAGTCTGTACGTGCAATGCAAGCTTGGCTTCTCCCACCACCTCGTGTGGTTTTCCAAGAAACAATGTGAGTGTCGCTCTCGCTGTCCTAAACCTACCTTGTTTCAGGCTGTGCTGTGAGGTTAGTTGCAACTGCTCTTCAAACCCAAGTGGGGGAAGTAGGAACTAAAAGAACCCCTCTTGCGCCGTTTCCTGGTAAACCAAATGAGGGGGTTGAGGAAGCAGGCTTGCGTTGTAATCATATGGACTATAATACTGTTTTGTGTGTTTTTCTCTGATATGATTGCTATAACATATGGCATTAACAATATTTGGAACTCTATTTTAATGTTGCAATTGATAGATCTTTGGTTATTCTTTATTATTCATACAGCTTTTGGATATCTGTTTACCTAATTTACAGTTAACAGGCAGAGTTTTATCGCCAGATCCGGAAACCCTGCACTGTATACATAATGTCTAGGTATATATAAAGTTGTCGCTATTTCTGAACATAAAATCATTGTAAAAATATATTATCATATTAAAAAAATTATTATTTTGCTTTATTTTTTAAAATAGAATTTTGAGCTACAGTCGTTCCCAAAAATTGTGGAATTCCCATAGAAAAAAGGTTTACAAAATAGAAAACAGGGCAAGATATTTATTTCTTAGGAAGCCTACAGAAAAGACTGCCAGCAGATGCAAGTTCCCACTAGTAATCTAGTTAACAACTTATACAGTAGTATAAAATTCAGAGTAACCCAACTCCACCTTGGAGATTCTTTTTGTAGATAATGGGTTGCAAAAGATTAGTAATATTCGTTGGTGGTGACCTGTGTTTACGGAACACACAAAAAGTAGATGCATGCCTTAAAAATAACGGTTGACTTGCTAGTTGCAAATTAAAAATGAAAAAAAGATGGGCAGTGAAAAAAAAATACATAGAAAGGAAAAAATAAAGGTAAAGTATTTCCCGATAATGCAACAGAATTTATTAACTGGTGGTATTGGATATAGATTCTATCTCTGATAAAATTCTAGTGAAGGAGTATAGTAAGCCTACAGGAATGACTGCCAGCAGATGATGCTGCAAGTTCAGACCAGTAGTCTTGTTAATAACTAATTTAGTAGTATAATAGTCGAAGTAACCCATCTCTGCCTTGGGGATCCTTTTGGTAGACAATGGCTTGCAAAAAATTAGTAATAATGTCTTCAGTGTGTCGGTTATTCTGGGTTGCGTGTCAATGCTTTTTTTTTAAAGAAGTCACGCCGCTTATTTAAAAAAAAAAATGTAGAATAAATAAAAATATATTAACTTGAACCGTTTCTGTTTAATTAAATTGAATCGTTATTTTTGATTGTAATTTTACGGCATAGTTATTTGATAAGACTTTTCAGTCCAGCACGATTTGGTTTTTAGCTACATGCAATTAAACAGGAGGCCAGGTGGCCTAATTTCTATGATCTACGTTGAGTTTTACTATCGATTGCCTTGAAAGATGGGGGCACCAGCATTTTTTTTAAATGGTATCACAGGTCAAGTTGCCACAATCGAGTATTCAAAGGAATGTTGAGTTTCCACAATCAACTCTCAGATTGGGTGCCAGCATTTTTTTAAGGGTTCCATGGGTGAGTTGCCACATAATCGCAGATTTGATAAGGGATAATTAAACACTTTGAAATAATAAAAACCTTTGAAAAATCAAAGGGTTTGCAGATGAAGTTTAAATAAAACTAAATTGCTTATTCTCTTATTAATTTATTTTTCATTTTATTTTTTAAGCAATTTTAAGTTAACTGTCGAACCACAATATTTTTGCTTAATGATTTTGTGGGTAATACCTGGATAGTATATCATTATTAAAAAAAATTTAAATAAAAAATTAGATATTTACAGCTTGGTATTTAATGGATTTGTTAAATGGCAAATTCCGAATAGGTCTGCCAGGTGCATCAGTCAATGCACCTTTCTGTTTCGATAGCTATGACCCCGAGGTGCAAATTCTAGTGTTTGAACATACTGAGTGACTAGTTTGACAATGGACCATTAGTTAACCTCCCAAGCAAGCTCGGTACTCATTTATCAATGCCTGTTATAACCCTGGTTTAGATGGCCCATGACCAGCTACCTAACCCATATATAAACCAGAGTGAATAGCATTGAAGGACCTAAACACTACACTGCACCTGCCATATTTAATGAATTTAGAAGGTGTAAAATTCATTTTGAACCTAAGTGAAGTATTTAATTTAGTTAAATGATTAAATAAAATATGAAGTTTTGTATAAAAGTTTCTACGAACATTGAAAATAAAAAGTAAAACTATAACTTAACTAAAAATAAACTATATAACTGCTACAATAACTCAATAACTTTTACTAGTTAGCTATAAACTAATTCAATTTCTATTATTTTTATATTTTTATTTATTCATTTTTCCTTTCAGAAATTAGCATGCTGAAATTTCCTTTTTTCTTATTTTGTTGCAAGTTTTCTGTTAAGTATATATTTTTTTAATAAACTTTCTTTTCACAAGTTTTTGTTTGTTTTCTCTTTTATGATATGTAATAATAAATTATTAGAATTGTAATTTTTATAAATACATCCATAACCACTTTTATGCAACTTTTCAAACTATTTCAAGATCCGTTTGAAAACTAATGGTAGTTATGCTTCGAAATTACCTTTTTTCAGAAGATTTTTTTGTATAGTATTTAATTTGTATTATTGATTTGATTTTTTTATTTATTTTTCTTTTCAGAAATCAGTAAATTTGAAAATGCAAATATATATTTTTGTAAACAGTATTTTATAAAATTTTCAAAGATGCAGTTAGGTAGTTCTAAATAATACTTACTAGTTTTTATTTAAAAAAAAGTTCTTGTTTTAAGATGATGTTTTTATGAACAAATACAAGTTATTTAGTTTATTTTACGACCATTAGTTTATTTTTAATTAATTTTCAAAGTTCATGTTTAGGTTCGCTCCTTGAAAACGCAGCCTACAGCTCATTCCCTGTAACATCACTTAACACAAAGATCAGCGGCCGCTGTTTTTTTGCGAATGTCATTCTTCCTTATGCTTTTCTTATCGTCTCTAATCCATTAAAGTTTTGTAACTTCTGGAAAATATTAGTGCATATAAGTATTGCATAGTACCTTGTTGCAATAGTACCTCGAAATAACACACCAGAAAACCTATTTCAGTTTACACAATATGTTTATAACATTAAAAGTGAAAGCTTTTATAAATGTTATATGTCCACACACTTTCGCAGAACAAACTGTAAGTGCTACAGACAAATGTTGTAGGCCAAATTGAAGTAAAAATATTCAGTCTCCCTCGTGCTATTTGAACCATCTGATGACATTGCGAGCTTTATGATAAGGTGCTTTGTTTGTACTACTGAAAGTAACCATGCCCGGCAGGGTACACCATTAACATTTCAGGGTGCGATAATACATAAATACCCTTGGGTATTCAGACGGTGGTTAACAGGAATCAAAGGACCCATACAATGCCAATAAAACATCCTCCAAAACATAAAATAGCCTCCACCGGCTTGAAGGTTCGGTTTATTAATTGCATAAAACTATAAGGTGGTCATAATAAAGTGAACTCTCAGTCTATGTGAACCTTTCAATCCATTTAAAACAGATAAAATGATATCTTGCATGCCTATTTTATTCATTTTTTCATGTAGGGAAGACCAGGGGAATGTTAGAACAATTTTAAATTTTAACAAACATAGCATACTACATTTCATAACCGATTTTGTAGCGATTTTTTAAACTTGAAATCTTTAATACAAACTGAATAAAATTGTTTTTTCTAAAAGCTTGCAGAGTGGCGGTATTACCCCGGTATCTGGGGTTATGCCGCCACACTATCAAAACACAGCAAATAATCTATGAATAATGGAAAAGGATATAATAAAGCGCAACATATATATCATTAAAATAGGTTTAATTAAATGAAGAAATTAAGAAGTTTAACAAAAATCACCCGCGTAGTAAATGGCTAATACTTGTCTCTGCTATGGTCTCTGCCATAGTCTTACTATTCTTAACAAAGTAACACATGTAATAAATGACTATTAGTTAGTCTATGCCATACTATTCTTTAAATAAAAATTGTGTTGGCCTAGTAAATGTCTATTAATTCTTTGTAGTTCTAATCTGAGAAAAAAGTCTGAAAGAAAAGGATGGCGGCATAACCCCGGTAGGAGAAAATGGCGTAGACCGCTTGTTTAGGGGAAGGTAGATAGTCTATCGTTCAAATTAACAACGTGATAACATAGCCAAATTATTGCTCTTTTCAATGATATGTAACTGATTTAATTAACTTAGGGATAACAGTCACTTATCTCTTAGTTTCATAAGACTCAAAATTAGATGAAACTCACTAAAAAACATGAACACACCGCATGGGCATAAGCCTCTCAACTACTGATAACTGATTACCGTGTTTCCTGCTACAGATCAGTGCTTACAATACCCCCTCCACACACACCGCTGGCGAGATACAGGGTGTGGCGGCATTGCCCAGTGTGGCGTGATTCCCTCGGTCTCCCCTACCACCTAATTAGCATATTTTGACCATTGACCTGAATAAAAAAAATTTAGCTCCTCTCAGAATCATGGGAACTTTTGACAGGTCATTTTTAATGATGTTCTTAAGGACCAATTTTCACCTTTCTGGGAATTTTCGAGGTTGAACGTCTATTTTGACTGGACTACTAGTGCAGCTTTAAGCAAACCAACTTTAAGATACTGTGCGGTATCGTATACTTATGAAACATTTATTTTTTAAAAATAAAAGTAACAAATTTAAACATGCCATGAAGAGCCTAGTGGAAGAACGTGCTAAGTGACAAAAAGGTGAAAACGAGATAATGAGCTTCAAAGTTTTAGTTTGAAACTTTTCTGTCATTCTCAAAATCAGTTTTTTTGCATGATATTTTAGTTTGGTTCTTCAAAATGCTTGGTAGCTTTTGGCTTAGCCGTAATTTACGTCATAACGCGTCATTTACAAAACGCGCTTGACACCTCATGCACTTGGCACGTTCTTCCTCCGAAGTGCTTCAGATTTTGGCCAGTCGCTTAGTGGAAGAACGTGCTAAGTGACAATTTTTAGGTAAATTTGATCCATAAACGTTTCATAATTTCTGTACTAACCTTCCGATTTTCAAAATTCTTTTTCAGTTTGGAAGATAGGACTTCACAGATCTCTTTTATACTTATTAATCGTTTGCCTGTCCGTCCGTCCATATTCCTTTCAATTTCCGATCCAAAGTTCCTGATTTTGAAAATTCTTTTTTTTTTGGTTCTAAAGTAAAAAAAATAGATGACTACAATGTATAGTGTTTGACCACCTGCCTGTACGTCTGCTTTTTTGTACCTGTACGTCTGTCTTTTTTACCCCCCCCCCCCCCAACTTCCTTTGTACCCGTCCAATTTTTAAAGTTATTGCTTTCAATTACCTAATATAAAATATAAGGTAATAAAATTATTGTGATAGGGGTCAATAATCCAAAATGAAGATTTTGTGCTTTCTACAAATTTTGGAGGATGCCCATTCTAAAAAATTGGGTTTTTTTTACATTGATCCGTCTGTCTGAAACTACTTTACAGTTTAAAATAAAAGAGCTACGGACTTCAAATTTAGTACACGGGTTCCTAGTTCCTGTTGGACGTCATAATAAGGTTTTCGAGAAAATTGCGCATGCGCAAGTAGAAGCTGCTATAAACTTCTTTTGGTTTTAAAGGTATTGCTGAACAACGAAAATAGACTTCTAATTTGATGCACGTGTTCCCTGTACTAGTTGGACGTCAAAATAAAGTTTTCTACAATTTTGTGCATGTGCAAAGAGTAGCTGCCATAGAACTTTTTAGGTTTGAAAGTTATTGAAAATATTTTATAAGATATATATAACTTTTAAATGAAGGTATTGATATATAGTGTTAGACATCCCTAGTTTTTTTTTAAGATATCAGTCACCTATCTTATACTTTTTGTTCGTCCGTCTGTCCCTACTATAAGGATTTCTTTGAGTATTTAAGTTAAAAGAAAGTAGGTTATCTAAGTTATTTCAGAACTTCTTGCTTAATGTTAGATGAGTAAGTTTTTAATTGAAAATATTTTTAAAAAAATACCATTATCACTGAAATTATAAACTAAATACTTTGAAGAATAATAAGACAAACCAACTTAATAAAAAGTATACAAAAAGATAGCAAAAGATACACAAATGCATTTGAATTTAATAAATATTAAATTTAAAAGACTTATTAAAACAGATTATAATGCAAGATGTAAGTTTTCGCAAAATAAATTTTTAAATAGTTTTTAGATAAGAATAATCGAATTTAAAAACAAACTATGATATTAAAAAAAAAAGTAAAAATAAGTTGTATGGTAAGATATAGATCCTAAGGTTATTTACGTTTTCCTTTCTCCTTTTCAATTAAGGGTTTAATCAATTTTAAGAAAGCTACTTTAATTTACAGCATTTCTACAACGGTCGAACATATCGTTTAAACAATTTATTTTTACAATCGTGATGCATAGTACTTTTTTAAAGTCATCGATATTTTAATAAATATTAAGAACTTATAACGTTTTATACTTTGTCACTTTATTTTTACATCAATTATTATAAGAAATATTTTAGTTTTACATAACAAAGCAATATCTCGATTAAATTTGTACTTACCGTATAAGCTTTTATTCACACTTTCAAGCAAAAATTCAGCTTTCCGCTTGCTTCTTAATTCCATTTTAATAATTTTAGGACATTGCACGATATGCGTTCGATAGCTTTAGAGATCAAACGTAAAATGGCTTTAAAACGATTTTTGTACCCATATAATTCATTTTTTTAAACAAACCAGATGCTTTGAATGTTCGGTGCAATGTTGTTTTAACGCGAACTGTGCGAACTGCCATCTCCATAGAGCAGGTGCAACTTTGTTTTAATTATACCATCTGTTCGCTGCTAAATTATCTATGTTTATTACAATAAAAATCAGACGACATTTTATAAAATGTTAAAACCTTTAACTCCGTTTAAATTTAAAATCAAAATGCATTTTTTTCCTATTTTGCTAAATGCACTCAAAACCCAGTTTTACGCAATATAAATTTAATTTCATTGATTATATTTAATAATTAAAGTTAATTAGGAAATATTAATTACATTTCGTTGAATTCTTTTTGATTAAAACTTCAAAAGAACCATTTGTTTTGCTATTAATGCAAGCAAAAGTCTGAAAATTTTCCGCAAACGTGTCTTAGCACGTTCTTCCACTAAACGATCGTTCCGGAATCGGGCGATTTCGGTGGAAGAACGTGTCAAGGATCCTTAGCACGTTCTTCCATTGAAAAAGTGACGAAAACGCGTTCACCTACCAACTTCGTATGCGAAACATATACGAAATCGAATGTTTTCTAAAAAAGAGAAAGAGAGGGCACGTTCAGACCAATTTCTTGGATTGAAATTAAAAAAATATATATTAAATATAATTTCAGCATTTTGTTTGTGCTTATGTTTCGTTAATTGTGATTTTCTTTGAAAAATGGCTTTTCAATTTTTCTTATAACTTGAAATTTCAAAAAGTAACTGTGAACGTTACTTTTCGTATTAAGTAACTGTCACGCGTTACTTTTCATATTAAGTAACTGTAACAGTTACTTTTTAAAAGTAACTTTCCAATCCCTGCATCCTATGTTAACAGGGCAATTCCATATGTGACGGAATGACATTTTGAATTGTAGAATTGAAGTAAAACAATTCCCACGAAGCTATTTTCAAAGAAAAATGGTTTTTCAGTTTATATATTATTGTTAATGATTAAAAGATAATAAAAAAAGTTGAAATTTTATTTAAAGTATTTTTTAACTACTTTTTATGTGACGGAATGAATTTTGCAACCACGATTGCATCCTGGTACTTAAAAATGGAAACTTCTGAGAATTAACAATACATTGAGTTTTTAAACTAATGCATAACTTAAATATGATATATAAGCTATGTAAAATTATAATTTAGAGCAACCTACCTGTAACATGGTTTAGGTTATTAACTGTCATTTGACGTGACGGAATGACTAAAAGTTTCATAAACATAATTAAATTTAAAAGTGTGTAAAAGTAATAAATTTAATATATTATCATCTAGAATACTCATAAAATATTAAATATTACATTATATACATTTATTCACATGTAAAAGGTTTTTCAAACACGTATCGAGGACGATTTCTAACTAGTTGAAATGCTGGCTGAATTTGCAGAGCCAACAAATCTTTTTTGTCCACAAGGCATCGATCTTCTCTTTCGGGAAATATGAATACATGTCCTTTATCGTCCTGCTTTCTTAAACCATAATTTGAAAACTTGGAATATATTTTAAAACTTAATTTGTAAAAATAACAAAAAATTACATTCTTTTTTCATTTTATCAAAGTTGACATTTTTATGGAATTGCCCAACACACATTCTGTAAAGAAATCATGTTAATCCAGTGGTTTGCACAGCCATGGGAAGCAACCGAATATTGAGAAACCCTATAAGTCACAGACCTTGTCGAATTGCTACAAGAGGCCGCGAGACACGGATAATTGTTTTTTTTAAAGTCCATCAACATTATATTAATTTTGAATAAAAATATTGCTTTTCTTAAAATACTTTTTCAAGTTGTAATAAAGCATCTTGCTCAAAAGTTACATTTCTGCATTATAATGCATTATAATTTTTTATATATTATATAATGCATTATATATTATCTTATTATATATATATATATATATACATATTATATATACATATATTATCTTATAATATATATATATAATATATATATATATATATATATATATATATATATATATATATATATATATATATATATATATATATATATATATATATATATATATATATATATATATATATATATATATATATATATATATATATATATATACACATAAAACAATTAAAAAAATATATAACATACTAAACACATATTACAAAAAGGGGGAATCTTGCCAACTGGCGCTAAAGCTGCCATAATCAGTAAAAAACAAAAACAAAAAAGTAAAACAAAAAAATATAGAAATAAGATATGGAAAGAAACCAAAAATAGTGGGAAAGGCCATTTCATCAGGAGGTAAAAACCTTACGCCACTATTAAAACAATACACTTTTCTGTATTGGGATGGACGAGAGTCAAATAAAAAAATCCCAATTTTACCCCGAAGTGTACTGTGGAATTTCCAGAAGAGAATTAAAAACAAAATCCAAATTAAAAACATAGAAAAAGACAAACTTACAAAAAGCAGATGAAGCGAATAGAAAACAACATGAAACTTTGAAGCCAACCGCTTCTCACAAAATTCGAACTAAAAACTTAGGTGAAACTATTGACAGTTACAGTGTAGAAATTAAGTGCGGTGAAGGAAAAAAATAGACTATGAGTAAAAATTTAGTGACGTCCAAAAGAAAATTATTGCAGATACTTCCAAAGAGTTCTATAGTAGGGTAGAGACTGAACCTGGCAACAGCACCATGGGCCAACACGGAGACAATATAGGGTGGCATGTGGGGCCCGATGGCCGAGTGGTTTGGATCGCAGGCCATAACGCTAGCAGTCCGCGCTGTAACAGGTGCGGGCTCGATTCCCGCCTTTGCCCTGGGTGTACTTTCTTTCTCAGTATCAAAATTATAAATTAACTAGCACTTTTGCCACTCTATTCGGGCTCCGTAGTGAGCCATGGCTGCCGATGGCAGCTCAGTACGAGTCGTTCCTCTACCCTACTATAGAACTCTTTGGATACTTCTTTATAAATTTTGGAGGGAAATTGTTGTTGATAAGTGTACGATGGAGGTCAAGTTTTTGGGAATTTTTAAAGTTATTGACGTTGCAGATGATATTAATGCGATGTAGGTGATTTATAATGCAGTTTCTATAGACTTTAACAGAAAGATTAGAATTCCAAGGAATAAGTCGAATAACATCAAAATTAAAGTCATTACGTTTATCATAAATGTTGGTATTGGCAGAGTTATCTGAGATCTGAATTTGTATGTCTAAGAATTGTAATGAAGAAATAGAGCTATTGGTTTTCTTAAGAAGAAGTTCTGATGGGTAAATTTTGTGCCAAAGGTGTATAAAATCAGGATAATCAAAGACAATCAGGTCATCAACAAATCGGAAGGCAGTGAAGTTTAAAAGAGTGTAGTTTTTCTCAAACCAGTGTAAAAATAAATTTGCAAGGATAGTTGAAAAGGAACTACCTTGTGGTATTCCATTAACTTGTTGGTAGATTTGTTCACTATTGTAAATAAAATTATTAAAAATGCAAAAATGTGTATTGTTTTAATAGTGGCGTAAGGTTTTTACCTTCTGATGAAATGGCCTTTCCCACTATTTTTGGTTTCTTTACATATCTTATTTCTATATTTTTTCATTTTTTTGTATTCGTTATATATATATATATATATATATATATATATATATATATATATATATATATATATATATATATATATATATATATATATATATATATATATATATATATATATATATATATTTTATAATTTTTTTTTACTTTGTAATTTTATTAAACTTGAAAATTTAAATTGTTGAAAAGTCTTCAAAAACCATTTCCTGCACAATAAAACATAACATTTTAAAATTATTAGGCTAAATTTTTTCAATTTGAAACAAATGCAGTGAAAACATCTATCATATTATATACTTGTCCCTTTGATTGTTAATTTTGATAAAGTAATAAGTTAATAGGCATTACTGTTTTTTGGGGTAGTTCTATTTCTCTTCAGCGAATTTTTTTTTTATGTCGAACTCGATTTTTCTAAATAAACTTTGTTAAATGGCCCGCAATTAAGGATTAGTAGTTAAAATCATAACACATACTTAAATTAACGAAACATTACATATTTAATAAGTATTTTCTTTATTCAAAAAGCGCAATTTTACTGTAACCTTAATTATTAATTAATAAAAAAATATTTATAATATTTAATTAATCACCAAGAATGAAAACGAAATACAAAATTTAATTTACTTAATAATTTATCTTTTCAAACACATATAAAAACAAGTAGGTTTGTAAGAATCTGTCACTCAACCCGCTTCCACACAACATTTATTTTCAACAGGAAAAAAAGTCGCCAAACACAATATTAATTCTATTTTAAACATTGACACGCTAAATTTGGCTAGTTTCATTTATTTTATTTCGAAAATTCAATTATTATTTCAATAATTATTTATCGTTTGCAAAAATTAATTTTTTTTTCAAGAATAAATATGTAATATTTTGAACAGAACCAAAACATTTCATATCAACAATTTTAGAACTGTTTTATTCTACTCAACTCCCCTGGCCGACCTAGTATGGTGGGAGAAAGGAAACAGCTTTTTACTCCTCGTGTCTCCTCTAGAAAGTGTGCGAAAGCGCACGGATTTATTATCTCTATGGGAAGAATGAATAAGCATTTATTTTGTTTTCCTGCTAAATTAACTACAATTTAATTTCTTTTCGACTGTGTCCTAAGCTACATTGTTCGTGCTGCCATCTTGTGTTGATCATGTCATTCAAAATTTCTATGTGTGTTCGTTTATTTTCTTGTTCATCCAGTACTACTCTTGAATTCTTAAGAATACTGGATTTGAGAGATTTATTGAAGAGTTTGAACAATCATTATAGTTAGCAGGGCAGGGTCATTGATATTTTTATGCTTATAGATTTTATATTACAAGACCCTTACGTGGGTTGAAAGTCAAGGTCTTTGTCTTAATCACATTTAAAAGTTAAAATGAACAATTGGTATGTTTTAATATGTAAGCAGTAATTCATACGCGTTTCCAAGTCCAATATTATCCTAGTTTAAGTAAATTTACGAAAACAATTCTTAATGTTGTGATCCTAAAAACAATAGTAATCGAAGTCTCATATTAAAGAGTTGTCACACATACGCAAAAATATGTTTAACATTACGAAACTATTGACTGGCCATCGAATTGCATTAAATTGTTGCAGCAATAAGGAAACAATAACTTGAATTTGGAAGTTCTTGAATTCAGGAAAATTTAAATAAAAATATATTAGACTAGCTTAAAACAATAATTGTATATCACGAGTTCCTTAGACATTTTATATTTTCTCAGATCTTTCCATCTTAAATAAGTATTTCAAACGAAAAGGGTTGGGGTATTCAGTCGGTAAGGCGCTTGGTTAGTATGCGAAAGGTCACAGGATCGGACCCGGGCATTGCCAAAGTACCTGTCAACCTATAAACGGTTTGTGCAGACAAAAAATTTCGATGAATAGAATAATAGAGGGATTGCACGTTAAATATGCTCCTAAGTCCTGACGCTGTGTGCTATGGGACTTTTAAAAGTTGCTTTGGATGCCTACTCAGGTGTCGGCTCGTCACTTGACTGTGGTGCTATATTATGACGCCCGTCGCCAATAGCCTTCGTGTTTATTTAGTGCGTCGTTAATTCAACCCAACCTTCAGCAGAAAATTTATCATTTACAATTTTAGTGTTCATAATTTTATCAATCACAAAATAATAAACAGATATAAAAAGAAATTTACGACAGAAAAAAATTATAATAAAAAAAACATAGTTTGAACTTAAATTATGGAACACAAAATTAGTTTAGTTTAAATATCGTCGCACTAGAGCAACACGAGGGCTATCGGCGACGGGCGTCATAATTTAGAACCACAGTCTTGTGACGAGCCGACACCTGAGTAGGCACCCAACGCAACCGTTAAGGGATACATCGTATGCAGCGTTGGGACTTTGGAGCATATTTAATGTCCTCCACCTCTATACGGGGTATTATTCGTCGCACATTTTTGGCTGCAAGGGCTTTATAGGTCGGCAGTTATTTTGGCGATGCCTGGACCCGAACCTGGGATCTCCGCCTTCCGCATGCAATGCGAACGCCGTAACCGACTGGGCTCTTCATAGAATTAAGACTGAGTTTATATAAATAAGTAAAAAAAATCATCTTTAAATTTCGATTTCTAATGAACAGGGCGTTTCTCGTCTGGTCATTCTACGCGACGGCCCTGCTTTCAATTGTCGCAACTACGCCAAATCGTTCACCGGAAAGAACTTGAAAAATTCCGCCTTCATTTCATTTTCAGTTGTCACGGCAATCGGAAGACCAGAGTTGCAACACGTTTCTTCGAAGTCATTGCATAACATCATCATTTCGGAATTGACTGCAAACGACCTTCAATCTACATAGCAATTAGGCGGAACATACTAATTCCCGTGCCTTTGGAACCGAACCAGTGATTATTTGTTAAATATACTTCATTTTCGGAATGAGGACATTATATTTTTTGTGCACGTGGTTTAAAATGCAAATTACCCGGCTAACCTTGAAATGTCTCTGCATAAGGAAAGTGTTGATTTCAAGTCATGCAACCTAAACGGTAGATGGAGAAATAGATTTATCACTAGTTGTTTCTTAAATAGGAGTTAAAAATCGATTTGTGGATTACAGAAAAGTGGCCGGGTGTGAAGAGTGATTTCGCATCGGGCCTCGCACTCATTTAACCCTTTCACTCAAAATGATTCCATTTGGAATCATCAGCTTTCGTTTTTTTTTCTCACTTATAGTTAAACTCGCTCTTATTTCGAATAAATTTTAATAAATTCTCCATAAATCTTTCTATAAAGTTATATTTTCTTTTTTTTTATCGTTGGATGGAAGAATCATGTATTTTAAAGAATTAAATAGTGTTTGTTTAATGAAAATGAAAATATGAAAAACATGGTAAAATAAAATTCATTCTGAAACAATTTTATTAAAAAAATTATCCCAAAATTCTTTATGCTTGCATTTTTAAATGTTTCAAAATTGAATTTTAACTATTTTTAACAAATAAAGTTTCGAAAAAATTAGTTATAATTTATTTAAAAAAATTTATGATTCCAAATTTTTTTCTTTAAATTTTAGTTAAAAAATTAAATTTTTATCCCTGCTTTTTACTATTTCATTCTTGATGCATAACAAATTTTTGATTTTTATAATAAAAAAAAGTTGGGTCTGAAAGTTTTAACAATAGAATTACAAACCGACTTAGATATTTACCATAAGTAGGTTTGTATTTCTAGGCTTAAGTTGGTCAGTAACATTATCGATTACTGTTCAAAACGATTTTGTTTACAAACTAAACTTAATTTACAATACTACAAAAATTTACAAACTTATTTAACTTACAATAAAACTGAATTTGCTCCTCAAAATTCTTTTCGGCATGAAAAAAACAAGACGAAAAATTAATATGTTTTTAACGAGCCAAATAGCTGCTTTCAGAACGATATTACAAGTAAACAAGAAGTTCTTAAAGAACTAAAATAGCCTACTTTCCTGTTACTTAAATACTTACTGAAATTCTAATCGGTAAAAAACTAGGTTCATAACAGTAAATATCATCAACAATCGTTTCTACACTAGATTTACACACATTAGAAAATAAAATCGCTAAACACAGCATCCAACTATAATTTAAACTTCTAAAAGCCAAAAACAACTATTTTCCTTAATATTCTTTCATAAATAACTTAATATTATTTATCGTCTGCTCGGTTTTTTTGTAGTTCGAAGAATAATTAAATATTTATTAATAACAAAAATAATGAAACTACTCCAAACTGCATTAAAAAATAAATGTAAATTAAAAGTAAGCAGAATAATATGCAAAAAATATGCTTTGGCGCTTTCTTGGAAAAAAATTAATGAACAATCAAAGAATCACATTGTGCTACATTTTATGACGTAATTCCAAAATGATTCATGAAAAAATTATTTTGCTTCAAATATTTTAAAATAAAGTTTCTTATGCCATTGTTGATTTGGCAATAGTGATTTAAATGACTCAAAATTGAATTTCAATGCTAATTCAAAGGGAAATTCGCCGACAGATAGTAGATTTATGTCCGTCCGGACGTACATGCAGGCGGACAAAAAGTATGAAAGTTGGGTATCTGAGGTCATAGCTTTCTAACAAAAGAATTTTTAAGATCCGAATGATAGAACCGATTTTGGAAGGGGGGTACGGACGGACAGACAGACGGACATCGACCGCATGTCAATACCTACTTTTTCATTTTTTTTAATTCTTTCGAATTAAAAAAAGAAAAGTAGGCTAAAAATCCTAGGGTTTCACATTTACTCCGGTTTGTAGTTGCAAGGTAAAAAATAGGTTTGTATTTATAGGCTTAAATGAATGAAAATTACTAATTAATTTTTATTACAAATTAATAACAGGAAATAGTTTTTTTTAAAAAAGCATGTTTAAAGAAGTTAAGAGGCGAATATGTATTTTTAAAGTACTTATTTGAATTATAATTTTTTTATTATATTATTTCTAATAAATACTGCTCAAATATAAATATGTAAATTAATTTTTTTTTGAAAGAATGAATCGCCTTATCTAAGTTAGCACAAAGGCCTCGCGCCTGCGAAGGGTGGCACAATAGTTTAAAACTGATCGATTTCGGGTGCGAATGAGCCCGATTGACAGCGGGTCTCCAAACCAAAGTTCCTCTGTATTAATCCAATGGGAAAAATATTTTCTAAGCTACATTTCTCCGGTTGTATTAAATATTTTTACAAACGAATTTTTTTATATGATAAATGTAGCTGGTTTACAGTGCTTATATAATCCCATTTTGTGAATTGTTCACAACCAATTATTATATATATATATCAATAGAAAAATATTTCTAAATAATATTATACATAATATATCTATATATATTTAAAAAGTTATATATATATAAATTAGGTTTACAGAGTATATGATTTGTATAATATAGATATATATAAATAATTTCAATAAATAACACAGCCAATTACGCCTCTTAACTTGAAAACCCTGGTCAATGACGAGGTCGTCACCTGAGCGGGCACCCAAAGGAACTTCGAGCGACATCGTACGCTAACGCCGTGGGGACTTTGGAATACACATATTTAACGAGAGCGTATATCGCAGTGCACTCGGGTACCCCAGTGATTTTTAGAGGGATTTTTCCCTGCAGTGCGAATACGTCTATAGTATGGCTTGGACAAAGACAGAACCAAGTCTCGGTGAGAGGCTCGTCGATTATCCATCTCGGCCACTGCGGGGCCCAACTCTTGCTTTGGTAATTTAATCTAATCTGGCTGTCTATTTGCAGCCTCCGATAACAGCCAATTTCGCCTCGTCATTTTGAACTCGAACTCCCTGGTCAAGTGACGAAAGCTCTTGTTTTTCATTTGGTAATTTAATCTAATCCTGGAGCCCGGGTGGCCTAGTGGGTTGGATCGCAGCCCGTTACGCTAACAGTCTGCTCACTGCACCGGGTACGGGTTCGATTCTCGCTTTCGCCCTGAATGTACTTTCTCTCTCTGTGTCAGTAAAAATTCTGTATGTGTCTGTCTTACTTGACGAAGCTTTATAAGCGGGCCTCTGATCAAGCACACAACCCTTAAAATACATTTACCGACCTACCATAACTAATCCTACTGTCTATTTCTAGCCTCCTTTAGGAGCTTTAACACAGCCAATTTCGAACCGCGGTCCAGTGACGAGGTTGTTTTCTTCCGTTTCAGGACCGTCGACGCCGTGAAGTTTCTCGTGGACAAGTACACTAGCCAGATCCTGTGCGAGAAGGACGAGAACGGGCACACGGCTGCTCACTGGGCCTGCCTCGGAGGCCACTTGAGCCTGGTCCAGTACATGTTAGATTTAGGCGTGTCCGTCAATATTCCTAGTTCAAGTCACATTGGTGCCTACCCCATTCATTGGGCGTGTGTAGAAGGACATGTTTCTATTGTCGATCTTCTGCTTCGGGTAAGTCATATACGGGTGTTCCGGTAACGTATTTACGGTGCCGGAGGATCGCAATGGCAATGTTAAGTCAATTGTGTCTTTCACATGCAACGGAAGCAAAAACCGTATTTTCGGTTTTCAAACAAGTAGTGACAATGTTAAATGAAGAGTGCAGGAGAAATCCCCTTCATCGACAGAGAATCTGTCTGCATGAGATAGCAAGATAGCGAGTTATCGCCTTAACTGGAGTGAAGAAACCAGTTTTGTCTTTTTTTCTTATCACGCGGCATACGGGTTTAGTATCTCTATGATCGAGATTCACGAAAGGCAATAGTCTGACGTTTGGACGGCGGAAGAAGAACCAAGGGAGAAACCTGGCGTTTCCGATCGCCACTACTCGCCAAGCAAACCTCAATGTGGACAGATTCCCAGTCGATGAAGGGTTTTTTCCCCAGTACTCTTCAAATGAATTTTTAATGCGAAAAGCCAAACATTTCCACTTAACTTCCACTAACTAAAACATTTGCATAATTAACTTCAACTAACTTAAACATTGCATAATGCCAAACATTTCCACTAAGCAGCGTTTGACATTTGTCACGACTTGTCAATCATCAAGGGTTATCTAATAATCCTTGACATAGATGGCACCACACACTTGCTAACTGGTGACGTCGTTGGTTTCAGACTGCCTACAAACTCCTACTTTTCGAGGCAGACACGATTCATCTTTTTGCATGAGGATAGGGCACCGGCCTTTTAGAGTTAGTAAATAAATAAAAGTTAAACTTATTATTAGAAAACTCTTAAATATTAGTTATCTAAATATGTAAAACAAGACATTCATGTTATGGAGTAAAAATTTTGGATGAAAATAGAATAAAAAATGGAGTAAGTCATAAAATAAGTTTATTGGGCATGACGTCTTTCCGAATGTAGCGCTAGCATACATTTCTGCGAGGCAGTCGCAGAAGGGCGGAATTTTGCGTTCTGAACCATTTTGCATGCGCTGTGTTAAATGGATTTCATAAAAGTGTCACTCAAGCAACTGGGAGTGTGAATTCCGAATACAAAAACGGAATATCTGCGCTATTCTTATAAAATTCCGAATTCGGAATCCGCTTTCGGAAACCGACAACTTTAAGGGGGAATGGGCGCGCTGGACCGCGGGTCTCCAAACTCAAGTGCCTCAGTGTTAAACCAATGGAAAAAAAACTATTTTCTCTCCCACATTTCTCCGGCTGCATTAAATATTTTTACAAACGTTTTTTTTTTTTAAATAATAAATGTAGATAACTTGCAGGTCTCTATCTTCCCACTTTTTGAAATTGCTTCGAATATTTTGTGTAAAAGTATTTATTGAAAATTAAAAAAAATATGCGAACCAATTTCAAAAAGTGGGGTTGTCGGGACATGTAAGTCAGCTACATTTATCATATAAAAAATCCGTTTGTAAAAATATTCAATACAGCCGGAGAAATGTGGCAGAGAAAATATTTTTTTCTCCATTGGATAAAAACTGATGCACTTTGCTTTGGAGACCCGCAGTCCAGTGCGCCCATTCCCCATTAAGTCGCAAAGGGGCAAAGGTGGTCGGAATTATAGATAGTGACGGTTTTGAGCAACAAAATTGAAAAAAAACTGATATTGTTACACGATATGTTTGACCGCTATCCCTTTTTCTCGAATCCGTGCATGAATGTATTTTATCACATTCGGGCCCATTAGTCCCTAACATTTAAAAAGTTCAGTTCGGGCGTGTCCTTATATTCCAATTTTGATTTGAAGTCGTCGGGTCAAGAGATTGTTGATTATATGCAACGATTTAACAATAACAATGTGGTTTTTTTCGTATGCTTGATAATTCAAATATTAGTTTATTTAAAATCTCCGGAAAGTGTTTAGGAATTGCTTTGAAATAGTCACACAAGGTTGCATTCGAGTACGAGCATGTTCTTATACCCTTCTAAAAATAATTCATTAAATTTGTATTCCTCTTTTACTAAAAGCAGCAAAAGAGGGCTGAGGCAAATGAGCCAAACAGACAAAAAAGGCTCAAATACGTGCCGTGAAAGTATCAGTGCGATATACAGAATACGCGTGATTTTTCTTATATTTCATTTAACTAAATAAGACATAACATAGGCAGCTAGTTAGGAATAAAATTGCTTGACTTTCCTATCACCTTGTAGTACAAAGTTAAAAAAGAGCCATGTTGCATCAAAAATCGAAGCCAATTTACTGACTACAAAATTTTTTTCGCAATCTCACCAAACTTTGGTGCGTATTAAAAATCCAAAATCTGGTGCAACTTCCAGCCATAATTGCTAGAAGTTACAACAAAATTTAGAGTTTTCACAAGGACCAAACTATGGCTTGAAGTTACTGTAAAATGGGGTGAATCGGAACACAAAAACTTCGGTCATGTTTTGATCTTGCAATTTTGAACAAAAAAATAAAATTTTGAACATATTTTGTGTATTTTATTATTATCTTTAGTGGTGTTTATTCACCCGAGTGGTTCCGTTTCACCCTTTTCTGCGGGATGAGCAATTGACTCGAAGTTTTTTTCATCTATCTATAATACTGGATGGACTTAAAGAAATCGCGACCTATTTCAAATACCTGGAGAAACCATTTGGTTTCTTATCCAACTTTGGTGCTGACGTTTTGGATCCTTTTAACGATTCATCAATGCTCATATTCCATCATTTAACGATACAGTCCTAAATGTGTCTCCAAATAATTAAGGTTTGCTACAGCTGCATTGTGGACTCTTTTTATTGACTTTGTAAAAAAAAATACGTGAAACTCTTTTCTAGTATTTTTATAGATTTGTTTTTGTAATTTTAGTATTAAATGGTATTTTGTCGATGACGCCGTAGTATTTTTCACATTAAAGGGGTGGCAACACTGGCAAGTTTGCCATGGTAATCTTGGCTCCATGCGTGTCCCACAATTCCTTTCCCGCTGTCATTTGGAGGTCACGTGATCTGCCACTCTAATACTTTTACTATGATCTCTATGTTATGAAGAGTGTGCGTCGACCTAAATGTTTTCATATTTTGCAGAGCGGCGTTCCCTTGGACATTTGTGATACCAACGGGTGCACCCCTCTGATCACGGCTTGTCAGCACGGGAACAGTCACCTGGTGTGTTTCCTCCTTGGACGTGGTGCAAACAAAACGATATGTGATCGAAATGGGGACACAGCTCTGCATTGGACGTCTTACAAAGGTCAGGCCACCAACGTGCCATTCCAACATTCGCCTAAAGAATGTATATAAAAAATATGTTGTCTCTGTGATCTAGATCAAGTCCAGGAAATCGCATAAAAGTCCTTGGTGAAGAATCCTGTCCAACTTGGTCAGGATTCTCCACCAAGTCAGTCTTATCCAACCCCATCCAGAGATTTTACATCGAATTGAAACAAATTTCAATAGTTTATTTTCGTAGGCATACCTATATTTAATAAGTTCCTGATTTTCCGACTCCGAAAGTCGGCTCCAATCGGTATGACGAAACGTTTTTAACACTTTGACTGCTAATGACGCGCCAACGCGTGGCGTGGTTCCGATTCACCGATAACAGCACATTCTGATGAAATTCATAGTACCATTTCGGAAACCGTTCTTATGAGTTCAAGTTCGTTTGAAAATTTGATAAACATGATGGTCTAGTGGTTACACAAACTACACGATCTAGCTCTTTCATCTACCCTTTTGTATGATATTTAATTGACACCTAGTAATCCCAGATGTGACTGATGAATTTCTATACATAGATTTTAAAGCTTATGCAGTTTTTGTGTTATTGCGAAGTGTATCTTTCGCCTATTGACGACAAATATACTACAGCCATAATTATGTAGGGATGTTAACACCTATATTTGAATTATGTTAACACCGCAAGCAAATTTAAGGTTACTTGGTGATCAATTTGATGATATAGAACGTAGAATATTAGATTTTACATTTTTGCAACCGATCCTGCTGTGCTTGATATAATACTTGATGATTTGAAAGAGTATATTCTATTTTAAATTACGAGGAAATTAAATCTTTCGTCTCAAGTGTACGGCGACCAGACACCAGACATACTGCATTTCGCAGTGCGGTTTAGTTTGTTATTCAACTATCTAGCTATAATTTTTTTAAATATTTTTTTGTAGTTTTTTCAAACAAAAACAACCCCCAAAAATATGAATTATGAAAATTTAATCAACGATTTCATAGTCGAAAAGTTAATCACTGAAACAAATCTGGTTATTGGCTTTCAATTCAATAATTAGTGACAGATGATGAGTTATCCGGTTGGAAAAGGCCAGGAACATTTCCTCGTATTTTTACGACTAGCTGTCGTGTAGCTTTAGTTAGCGACGTTAATTCAACCTAACCTTGTAATTTTATGACCTCGAACTAAGATTTTTACTTTTTCGAAAATGAAGAAGAGTTAGTTCATTTCCATTGTAACGAACTGGTTTAAAAAAAACAGGATGTTCTTCTACTTCACATCAGCCTCTATCGATGAAAATTTTCCATCGCTATCGTCGCAGTCAACGTGTTAACTTGATGTGTGCATAGTGAGCTCCTCCGCAGACGATTGTCTTCATTGTGCTTTTCTTTTCGTCATTCGATCGGAGCACACTCTCCAAATCAGAAAATCCGCTTTACTATGTTCTTACCCTTAGTTCAGAGACATCTTTAGCAGTTGTACAATCCCTTTTAAAGCAAACCCCGAGGCTGTTGAGATTGTTTTAAAATTAAATACTCGTACATTAAAGCATGCTTAGTAGAATCCCGAACTAGGGAAATTATGATTTTTTGATCCACCATAAAGGCTTTCTCAGCTAACTGTAAATTGTTCCATTACACGCTGTTTCAAAAGCAAGTGTTTTCATTAATTCTATCCTGGTAAAATAAATAAAAAAAGTTGAAGAAAAAAAAACTAACTTAAGCTGCAATCTTAAGGTTTGACAATTTTCCAATAATACCTTTTCTCTTATTTGAAGATTTATGTATTTTTATGACTCATTCTTTAGTGCTACATTTTTGTGTCATTAAACATAAACTGGACTTTAAAGAAATAACAGCCACTAATTCTAAAGAATGGAGTTATACGAGACAGCTGTAGAGCTTTGTTTAACACATTGATCAGCTTTCAAATACATGTGTCCAAAGTTATTCTTAGAAACTTTAAAAAAAGTTTAGAAGAAATGCAAAAGGCGTATAGAAGATCTTTTGTCGAAGTTGCACTTTCTGAATATTGGGCGAAAGTTTATTTTTTCGAAATGGACTTTTTGAATTGTGAGGAAGTTCTTTTTTGCTTAAATGAAACCTTAGACTATATTTATCTTCAACTACATGTTGCAAAATTTAAAGGAATTATTTTATTAAATGGTTAATAAAAATGCTATTGAGAGAAAATACCAACAGGTTATCACTTCTCATATGCTAGCCCTCGTGCTAGAATACGTGCACAGTTACTACGAAACTCTTTAGTTAAGAACCGCTATAGTTTCTCTTATTACCTGATTCTGTGAGAATATGTGTTATAAAGTTTCATGTTTGACGACTTAGTTATTCCTAGCCCTCTCCCTCAGTCGATTCTAAAACGACAAAATACATAACTTATTATAAACGATATTTAGTAGCAGTAAAATCCTAATAGATTAATTAATAACTGTAAATATATAAATTAATACTGCAAAAAAAATCATCATAAAATCATAAAAGATGAATAGTTAGTAAATCCTAATATAATTATGAAACATTTCATTTAGTAAAACTTCACATTATATACTGATGCGCATCAAAAGCGTCGCAAACCAAAGATTCTCCCTAAGAGGTTTACAACTCAAAAGATTTATTTTCATGTCATAGTAAATACATTAAAGACGTAAATCTCAAGGTCATTTTTTTCGTTACGTGATCGCGGAGAAAGAATCGATGTAGAGACGCAGTAACCCAATCCCAAGCTGTAAAAAAAAATAAACACGTTAACTGGTTGTTCGTAACGTGTTGTAAAACGTGATTTGACGATAGAATTTTTGCCAAATGCCTTAAACTAGACTCTTTTTTTTAATTTTTTTTTCTGTACTACTATTTTTTTTTATTTCAAAGTATATCATGAAAATTTAATTTTATGTACTAATCAAACAAACTTTATAAGAAAATTTACTCTGAATAGTCAACTTAAAAAAAAGACAGCATTGTTTCGCCAGTAGGTGATACGTTGCCAAGCATGACACTCTTTCGTCATCAGTTTATTAAGCAATGCTTTTTCAGCTCAGATTTAATAGGGTTTCGGCTTCTAACAGCAGTATTGCAAAATCTTGAGCTAGGAACTATCCTCGTATCATGGTCTGCGGCGGACATTGGTAATGAGGTTTCTCCATTGTTTCTCTCCGCGGTTACCGTGGGTTTCACGCGTTCGGGTTTGCCGCGAGAGAAGAACCAAGTGAGAAACCGGTTTCCTGACACCACTTTAGGCGATTACTCGCTATCGTTGCCAAAGAGGCCTGATATGGACAGATATCCAGTTGATGAAGTTGGTTTTCCCCTGTACTCTTCACTTATCTCATACATGGCGTCAGGTACGAGAAAGCAGCCATTTACTAATTGTTGATTGTTTTTCTTCTTGATGCAGGTTTTCCTGACCTAATGCGACTGTTAATCTACACCGGCTTTGATCCTCGATTACAAGACAATTTTGGATACACTTCTTTGCATTTGGCGTGCCTTAGTGGGAATCTGGTTGCTGTTGAAGACCTCTGTGAGAAAGTAAGTAACCGATTCAATGATATTTGGAGAGTCCAGGGGAAGAACCCTTTGATTGACTGGGAATCTGTCAGTATTGAGGTCTGCTTGGCGAGTAGTGGCGATCGGAAACCGGTTTCTCTCTTGGTGCTTCTTCCGCGGTTCAAGCGTCAGACTATTTTCTGGCGTGAATCTCGATCATAGAGATAGTTTAGTTTGCATTATCGTCGCACTATAGCGACACTAGGGCTATTAGCGACGGGCGTCGTATTTTAGAACCACAGTCAAGTGACGAGCCGACACCTGAGTAGGCACCCAACGCAACCGTTAAGGGCGACATCATACGCAGCGCTGGGACTTTGGAGCATATTTAGCGTGCGATCCCTCTACACGGGGTATTATTCATCGGAAATTTTTTGGCTGCACGGGCCGTTTATAGGTTGGCAGTAGTTTCGGCGATGCCTGGACCCAAACCTGGGACCTCCCGCATGCAAGGCGAACGCCTAACCGACTGGGCTCCCCAGCCTCCATAGAGATAGTAAACCCTTACGCCGCGTGAAAAGAACCAAGGCAAAACTGGTTTCTTCACACCAGGTTTTCCCCTGTACTCTTCATTTTAAATGATTATTCTTAAATACATTTGACATGATTACTCTTCTGTTGCATGATTAATTTTTTCTACATGATAGACTCATAATCTTCGAAATACAAAAAAAAAATTTAACTAACGATATGAAGCAATTTCGAATCATAATACAATAAGAAATAATTATGTCAGTGAATTTTCGAAGGAAAATAATGAAAACAGCATGCAAAAGTTTGAAAAAAATAAAAGTGTGATGTTTCAAAGTTTAATATAGAACTAAATACTATGTTTAGCGTTGTTTTGGACCTATGAATTTTGTGTGGAAGCGGTTTCCAAGTGACAGTTTCTGTTACAAACCTACTTGTTTCATTTAACTCAAGAAAGAGTATATAATTCAAGTTGTTGTGTCACTTAATAATGGGTTAGTGCTTGTTTTCAGGATAAAATCGAGCTTGATATAAAAGACAAACAAAACCGTACGGCTTTACAACTCGCAGAAGAACAAGGTCAAGATGACGTTGCCGACTACCTTAAGCAAGAAATCAGAAAAAGAAAGCTTATTTTTTCACAATTTACTATCTGGTACGACTTTCATTAATCTTGTACGTTTCTTTTATTTAATTTTTAACATACATTGTTAATTTTAATTATATGCTTCGCAAGTAATTTTGACATTATTTTATTATAAATCCTTGTAGAGTTGAAATTCAAACTACAGTGAGTCAAACTAGAGTCCTTATCATGTATTTTTAAAGTTTTTATATGTTAAATAAAGCACGGTATTTTAAAACACATTATGAAACATACCCAGTTTTGTTTGTACAATTGATTGTCCAGAACATGAAATCGCTTTTTTTTAATAAATTAAATTTCTTTTAAAAAATATTTTGAGATAGGGTTATATAAATATTAGAGAAGGGGTTTTAGCTGCTTATCATTATTTTACATATTAAAAATAAGACATTATTCATGAAACTTTTCCACATCAATGACTACGAATCGTCACCAGTATCTTATTACTGCTCTAGTGCAAATTTATATTTAAAAGTTTTAAACCCCTCTTGCGACCTGATGTCGCCGCCAGGCGTTAGTAATCATGTCACTGTCGTCCCGAAATAGTTCTATAAAGCCTCGGTGTGAATTTTTTTTCGTTGATTTGAAAGTGCAGATACTTGTTATTGCTGTTATTTAGTTGATCTTTCTTCACCTATTGATTGGAAGATTAGGTTTGGCTTAAAAATATTCTAAATATTTCATGTTTACTCTGTTGCTTTTTTTAGATGGTAGGACGACAATGTGTACATAATATGATCATTTTTTTTCTTTCAGGAACTTAGTGTTTGGTACAAATGGACATAGCAAAGGACCTTTATTTTTCTTTTTAGGAACCCTCTTTTTCTGGGGTTATCCAATGTACATTCTCAGGGTAAGTACTGATACTTCCACAACTAATTCGAAGCCAACCTCGAGTGTGTGGGTTTAGTTTCAACAACTCCATTTCCTTTCCAGTGCGTTCCTCTCACATGGAATGAATATGAATTGGTGCATTTCGTCTTCCTCCTCACCAACGGAGTCATGTGGGTGAGCCTTCTGATCGCTCACAATCTTGACCCCGGCTACTTAGCACTGGACACTGAGGACTATCAGCGGACGATCAGCGAGCTAGCGAGGTTCGACAAGCAGCACCACAAGCCCATGCCGCAGCTTTGTCACACATGCCGGACTGTCCGGCCTCTCAGGGCCAAACATTGTCGAGTCTGCAACCGCTGCGTCCGCCATTTTGACCATCACTGCCCTTATATTTATAACTGCGTCGGCTTGAATAACAGGCGAGTGTAGTTTCCCTAACTTTGGTCAGTCGCATAGACCTAAGGTTCTCAACTGGTGGGTCGCGACCTACTAGTCTAGCTCTAGTGCGTAGCGGAATTCTTACAGATGTAACTAACCCGTTTTGTAGAAGTGACCAAAGCATCCCTTAGAGAAAACGTGTTGAAATTTGGAACTATATAGGAGTGAAGTTAGAGAAGTATCGGAGACTGAGACTGCAAAATCAGAAGACACGAGTACACGACAACAATTAGTTTAAATTAGTGAAGTTAGTAATTAATGAAGTGAAATGATTAGTTAATTAGTGGAGTAATAATTTCGCCAATCATTCACAGTTGACAACACTATTTTTACATCGAACGTTTTTCTCTTTTTTAGGTTTTTTTTCCCTTGAAGTTACCCACGTTTTTTGTTGGTGGCGCTAATGTCTAAAGAAATATCCATTGTAAATACAAATGCACGGGGGGAGGGAGGGGGGGGGGGCAACGGGAGAGACACTACGTTATTCCGATAAAGAAAGAACTAACGCCAGCTGTAGTTGGGAAAAAACTGACCTAAGGCAATAGCTGCTAAATTATTGTTTTCAAATTTAAAAAAAAAAAATTGTCAGTACTGAAAGTGATAATAATAAAATAAAAAAAATGGAGTGAAATATCATTCGGTTGTTTAGTAATTGTCAAAATTCAAAAATAAAACCATCGGTTGATAATTGGCTTGTTTCAGATGACGTAATTTTTTACAGCTTTCATTCCTTTCGTTCGATCTGTCCCGATTGGTGATCTGTTTACTTGACATTGTTTTACCAATCCAGGCAGAATTTATTTTCATTTAGCATTTCTGCTGTCCCTAAAACATGCCCATTATTACTCGTTAAATTTTTCAATTAATAATTGGACAACCAGATGATATTTTCCCATCCAAATTTGTTTTGTTGTTAGTATTATGGTATATTAAAATGAATTCATTAGGTTTATATGGGATTGAACATCCGCTTCGATATTAATAGAATAATCCATGTCTTCATGAAAACTTATATAAAATACTATATGAAATGTGAAATCCCAGAAAATAGAGAGATGCAGAATTATTTCATTGTATTTTCCCCCTTCTGTACACTACAGAGTACACATTGCGGAAAAACTTCCTTTCATATAAAGTTGTATGTGCATTAAGTTTAACAATAATTCAAATAATAGTGAAATACACCTTTTTAAAAGTTTTTATATTTCTATAAATCACCAATTATAATCTTAAATTTAATTTATATTATTAACAATTGAATTTAAAGCAGTTAATCGCTATGTTTATAATTTTTATTATTGTCAGAGGCAAAGTCTCAATGCAATCTAGCAATATATTTAGATGTTGCCCTTTTACAGTTACTCTCTTGCATAAATCTTTTAGCTTCAATCAGCAAAATGAACTAACATGTAATTTCCAATTGGTTCCTTCTTCGTTTAGTTTAGTTTGAATTATCGTCACACTAGAGCTACACGAGGGCTATCGGCGACGAGCGTCATAATTTAGAACCACAGTCTTGTGACGAGCCGACACCTGAGTAGGCACCCAACGCAACCGTTAAGGGCGACATCGTACGCAGCGTTAGGACTTTGAAGGATATTTAACGTGTACTCCCTCTACACGGGGTATTATTCGTCGGACATTTTTGGCTGCACGGGCCGTTTATAGGTCGGCAGTTATTTTGGCGATGCCCGGACCCGAACCTGGGCCCTTTCGCAGGATAGGTGAATGCCTAACCGACTGGGCTCCCCAGCCCCGGTTCCTTCTTCGTTCTTTGATAAGCAGATGGCTAATTGAAGAAATTATGTGTTAGACGTTGCAATATCTTTTTTATCAGCGGAAAAGAATTCAGAAGTTAGGATAATGAATGAGAGCTAATGAAGTATATTTATTGTCTAATCAGTGGTCGAAGATGCATCCAGTGGTTCAACAGCTACTGCACTATTTCTCTTAAAGTTACAAATTCTTATTTCTAACAGATACTATTTTTTTTTAACTACGAGTTGTTTAGAGTATTGTCAGACGAACTCTTTTGTTTTAAATGGTAATGAGCACCGCAATTTCTTCACGTCTTTAAAATAATATATTTTTTAAAATACTTTGATGGAAAATAAATTGAATTATACTTTGTAATACATTAAATGCAAGTAATTGGAATTTTAAATTAATGTTAGTCCATAAAACGAACCAGACAATTTTCGTATCCAAAAAAAACCGTGGTTTTCGAAAATGATAAACGTCGAAAATATGATATATATGACGCTTCACCAAAAACAATTAAACATTTTTGAAAAATGTACTGTTAGCCAACTGTTAATTCAATCTCGAATTTTACACATTTTGTTTTGCTATTTATGTATTTTAACTTATTTTTAAAGGCACTTCGCGCCAAAAACAAAAGGAATTAAACCAAATACATCATTTTTTTTACCGATTAGTGATGTACGAAAAAAACAAATATTGAACAAATTCTGACGCCCTTACCCATTTTGCTACACTGTAAAACAATCTTTCTTATAGGGAAAAAAAACTGTCAGCAGGTATTCCAGAAAAATTCCGTGCAATATATAGAGAAAATCTTTTAAATATTTTTCAAACAGATTTAAATTTTATTAAAACAGACTGTTATTAATTAAATTAAATTAAACATATTTACTCTATACAAATACATCATACAACAAAATTTTAGCACACCAGCTGACAATATTTTTTTGCAAAAGTAAAGTATTTTTTTGTAAAAAATTTGTTCTATGGGTGTTTTGCTTTACACAGAGCCTCGCTTCCACTGACATCTCAGTCGCAACAATGGCGACTTCAATAAGAAATTTTGTTCTCTTTTCTTTAAACATTGTTTCGTCAGCTCTTCTAACGTTCAATAAATTCCTTCCTCGTCAAGTCATTCTATGTTTAGAAAAATAAGAGACCCAAGTTCAAGAACACTACCACTTACGTTATTTGGCGGTATTCTTGCGTCAGCCATCTTTCAGTGATCGTCACTTGTCTTGTGAAAACGTTTCACGTGAATAAAAAGTACTGTTCGACACTGTTAAGGATATAATGATTTGTCTTTTTCCTACCAGTTATTTTTAAAATTGATTTTAGTTGAATTATTGTCTCTTTAATATATACAAGGGCTATTACCGACGGGCCTCGGGATTTAGAACCGAGGTCAAGTGACGTGTTCGACACCTGAGGTGACGCATTACCTAACCTTATAGCAACCTCGGACGCAGCGTCTGGACAGTTTTAACGTGTACCAGTCCCATATACACGGCACTATGTATTGGCATTATTATTTTTTTGTTCCCCAGCACAATCCGTTCATAAGATTTTTATTTTTGAGAAGGAGATAAAATCTTATTCTTATCTAAAAAAAATTTTAGAAGCATTTTTTTTGTCTAAGAGCCAGAAACATGTCTAGCATTGTTCCCAGAAATGTAACGTTTCTGTCACACTAACCCAATCAGAAAAGCGATACTTAATTGATGATTTAACCCTATGGTACAATTTTAAGAGTGTATACAGAACGCAGCTACTTTCTGTCGCTGGAAGCGTCGATGTTTGTTTTAAGGTACAAATAAATGGGAATGCGAGCACCCTAACACATAAGCTTACTAGTGTTTCAGATTTTTGTGTTCATAAACATTGTTAAAACTAGTTTTAAGTTTTTTTCTAAAGTTTTTTTTAAATATTTAAAGAGTGATATTATAGCTGCAGCAGCGATGCTATGAATCCTATTTACCATAAAACAACGTTAAATTTTTCAGTTTAATACCGTCGCACTAGAGCTACAAAAAAGCTTTGGACAAAGAAAATGCAGAATAAAAAAGTACTCGAGGAACAAGTTTATCCAATATCAATTCTCGTAAAGGATCTTAAATGTCTATTTCTCAATTATAACAGCTGGCAAAGTTGTGATTGTCGTCACTCCCCATAAAGTACTGTATACACTTACAGCCCATTGTGCTAGGCATCGTAAAGGGCTCGACCGAATCATCCAAGTGATGTAATAATTGAGGCAAGAATATTGTATGTGTATAGTGACGTTGGGATTGGAAGAAACTTTAGTTCGATGGAGAGTGATCAAATAATTCACGTCTGTGACATTTAACTGTATTTATTTGATAATATGTCAAATAATATTTTTTTTACCAAAAATTAGTTTTGATAAACAGTGTTACATATCAATATTCGAAGATATTTAATAAAAAAAATGCGCGCGCTGTTTTCAATTATGGTTAGGTTAGGTTGTATGTTTCCGGCTATCTATATCTAGCCTCCATGGAGCTGTAACACAGCCAAATACGCCTCGTATTTTAGAACCCTGGTCAAGTGACGAGGTCGACACCTGAGCGGGCACCCAAAGCAAACTAGTAACAGCCATCGTGCGCTTTCTCGGGACTTTCGACTCCACAGATTTAACGAGCACCTGTGTTTGCAATGTACTCAGGACAAATACACAACACAAATATCCATGCCCAATTGCCCATGCCGGGATTCGAACCCGATACTTTCTGACTACCTGGCCAGCTTCTTAACCATTCATCCGCCCGGCCAGCAAATGAATTATATTTTCTATTTGTATAAGCCATCACTATAAAACTAACTCTACCGATTGGTTAGATAATTAAATATTTAGTTACAGCTTTGTCAAACTTGTGCTAGGTTTGGGCATATAGCCAAACGTAGGAGATCAAGATTAAATGTTATGATGTCTTTTAATGAGTTGTTTTATGAAAGGATTATTTTGATAAAGTGTTGAATCAAAGGGTGGAATATATAAACACTTTTTCCTGTTGAATAATACAATATTGTTTATGAAATACATTCGAAATTTTTGTGATCAAAAAATTATAGGGACAATGTATTTAAGTATATCGATCGTGTACATGTTACATCTCACATGTTAATAATAATTGGCTGATTCTCTTTCCAATATTATCTAACGTCATTTTAATAATGTTTTTCTGTTTCGAGTTAACTTCATATAAAACTTTAGCTAAATTCTAATAAAAATGCTAATTACTCGTCCTGATTCTATATATACATAAGTATCTTAAGTTAGTATATAACAGATTAAAAAAAATACCATTCGAACATTTATGAATATTTCTTAATATTTTTTTAAACCCTAGAACTACAAACCGGGGTAATTTTTTTTTTACCATAGGTAATTTTTAAACTACGTTTTTAAGTTAGTCAGTGACATTTTACCGACTACTATATAAATCGATTTTTTGAAAGCTAAAGTATATTAAAAATAAAAATGCTTATCAAAATTATCTTCAGCTTGAAAAACGCAAAAAAAATTATGTAACTTTCTGCTTTAACAACGATTTCACAAACAAAAAATTCCCGGGTTTAATATTTTGCTCGGACGGTAAAAAAAAATCGTTTTTTATTTCTAGCGTTAATACAAATTTAGTTATTTCATAATGATACCATATGGTTATTTCGTCTACTTTAACTAACAAACAATTTTTTGCTTTACAGAATCTGGTTCCTAGTTTTCTCCCTCACAATAGCACTTAACTGCACAGTCACTGTATTTTTCGCTGCGGCCTGCATTTGGGAAGAAGGCTGGCAGTACACTTACATCATAGGATTACTCGAAGCCTTATTGTTTTGTGGAATAGGATGGGTACTCTCTGGAAGCACGGTAAGATGGATTTCTTTTACTTTGTAGTTGATTTTTTTAAAAGTTCTAATTGGTTACTTTACTGCTATATTGTGAAAAGTTAAGTGATGAAAGACAATTTCTTCAAAAAGACCTGACCTTCAAAATGTAACGAAAATCTATGTTATAGCATCTTAAGCACATGTTTACTAAAAATCGGTTAACGGAATCTTATTTCGGTAACAAATCGATTTTTTAAAACATTACAGATCTGACTTATTTATTAGAAAATTATTATTTTTTATTTATTTCCCCTATTGTCAAACTGGAAACCACGTTGCCTTCTTCATGTCCACGAAAACTATAATTTAATATTAAAAAATATTATACACTGGAAACTGCATTAACTGCATCTGCTTAATTTCTTTTGATTGTACAGTGATAAAATATATGGCTAGAAGCCTAACGCTCTTATAATTGAAGATTGTAGGTGACAAATCCCTTCATCGACTGGGAATCTGTCAGTATTGAGGACTGCTTGGCAAGTAGTGGGGTGGGGAGGGGGGGGGGGGGGGCTGGAGAGCCCAGTCGGTTAAGGCGTTCGCCTTGCATGCGGGAGATCCCAGGTTCGGATCCGGGCATCGCCAAAATAACTGCTGACCTATAAACGGCCCGTGCTTCCAAAAAATGCCCGACGAATAATACCCCGTGTTGAGGAGTGCACACTAAATATGCTCCAAAGTCCCAACGCTGCGTACAACTGTGGACAAAAAAAAGTACCCACTAGTGATTATTTCGGCCGTTAGTTATCCTAAGGAATCGGACCTTTTTGACTTTGTAAACAAATAACATTCCGAGTAAATTGCTTGACACAAAATTTGCATAAGGGGCCGTCTTCATATAAAAAATGTTGCCAACTTCACACCCAGCAACTTCCAGATTTAATAACTTAGAAATATTAAGCACCCTCTAAAACCCCTAAATCTAAGTTTTTGTTACATTTGGATGACTATTTGACGAGTTATTTAATCAAATCACTTGATGTGTCGTTTGGGGGACCATCTCTAAAATGACAAGCGTAGTCTATAGGTTCGTCCGAGGGGAAAAGCGAAATATTGAAATATATGGTAGAATATTTTGAGGAGCCCTGCAAGGGATGAAAAGTTAATGGTGATGAAGTCTAATTTTTCCCCCTTTTTGCAAGTTTATTTCAACTGTATAGTTAACATTTTAAGTTTATTTATTAAAGTTTAAATTTTAAAATTGTGTATGCCAAGGATTCCTATACATGGGCGCCGTTGAATAACGAGACAACAATATTTATTTTTATGGAAGCCACGATATGTTTTAAGTTTAGGTATATGTTTTAGTTGGTATACTTGCTTATAAAGATACAATTTTTTTTTATTTATTATGGAATATTAATCATTCCTTGGCATGCTAAAAGTTGTAGTTAAGTTTTAGTTTACATATTTGAGAGAGACGGACGCGTGATTTAGTTTTTTTAAAGAATGTTTTCTGATACATAATTTATTAAAAATTCAAACTTAATTCAATTCTAATCAAAAATAAAAATATTAATTTGAATTTTTGAAATAAGAATAACAGAATAAACTATAAATTATCTTTAAAAAGTAAATAAATTATTATTGGTACGGATTTTTCAATTATTTTACAGGTTATTAACAGATTTTATTTTAGGAATTGGATTCAAAGATTTTTATATCTAACTGCGTAGAGTATTTTATTAATGTTTTCAACAATAGCAAACCTTTTACCCTTCCATTTTGTTCTTAATTGAAAATTTTGAGGAAGAAATTTTACTATACCATTTTGAAAAATATGAATATATTTTCGTTTATGTAAAATATCTCTTATTAATTAGTAATAACTCGATAATTTTGCGCATTAATAACCTTTAATTTTTTTTTCGATGGAATATTTTTAAACACTTTCAGCGCGTTCAAAATAGACGAGCAGACGATAATAGTTTGAAATGCGAAATCGTTTGTTACTGTTAAATAGAAATTTTCATTTTGTAATTTAAAATAAATAAAGCATGGAAATGCAGCACAGGCCTATAGTAATGTTTTTTAAAATATTCTGAGCACTTACCATAGTTGAAATATTATTATTCAAAATAAAAGCATTGCTTCCGTATAATTATATCCAAGAGTTTGCCTCTTAAGCTGGGTTAATGACAAATATTCTTACCATAATCCTCCATTAAAAAATGTTCGATGATAAAGTTTAAAAATATATAAGTGATTTTAAAAAAAAATCTCGTGCGCATACACTCGCTATTTAGAAAGAGTTAAATTTATTGAGAGTTCATTTTAACGCAATCCTATGTGACGTTAAATAACTAATATACTTTCTTACTAAAAAAATAAATAAAAATTATAAACATTTGTTTAAATATACGAAATAAATTGACTTTAACACAAGACAATGAAAAAATATTATTTTAAATTAATTGGAGATGCATGCATTGTAATATAATAAAAACATTTAAAAAGATGAATAGAATATCTTTTTTTTTTCGGATACAGGCTCAAATACATTAGTTCATCATGTGTGTATATGATTTGTGTGAAGCAAAAATCAAATGTAAATACAAAACGAAAATTTTTAATATTTAATTTCATAAAACTTAGATTCAATTTCCTAAAAGTTGTTCAAAGTTAAAAGTAAAGAGTAAAAAGAATAAATAAAAGCGAATAATAATAGATAAATTTCTAATTTCAAAGAAAAAGAGCCTAAAACAAAACTCGGAGTATTTTCTAAAGATACTTTGGAAATATTAGAAGGCCTACTACTATTAAAAAGTAATCAATTTAAACGTAGCTATTCTATAGATGACTATGAAAGTGATAGACATTAAACTTATAATTCGATAGTTTATATTTTGCTTAAAATATAATTTCATGTCTTACATTCATTTCTGTAAAAATATTAAGGGGTTTCTATTCATAATTTTTTAAAAAATTAATATTATAATTATTTAAAAATATAAAAATTGTTTTAAATACCCCAATAGTGTATGTATTTTGTTTGGGTTATTATAATTACTTCGTTTGAAATTCGTTTCATTATCTTAATTATTCATAGATTGGGATAGTTTTTTATGTGAAACTCATTTAACATTACGGCCCCTAAACTTTGCACGTCTCTAACTCCACTAATAATGCTTAAAAATCAACAAAACTTAGTTAGTGTTAAAATATGTCATAAATTTGAAATATGGACTCAAAAAGGGGTGTTCCTATTGAAAATTTTGAAGTTAGTAAAATTTTTACTATGAAGACGGCCCTTTATGTAAATTTTGTGTCATGCCATTTAACTCAGAATGTTATTTGTTCACAAAGTCAAAAAGGTCCGATTCCACAGGATGACTAACGGCCGAAATAATCATTAGTGGGTACTTTTTTTTTGTCCACAGCTGTACGATGTCACCCTTAACGGTTGCGTTGGGTGCCTATTCAGGTGTCAGCTCGTCACTTGACTGTGGTTCTAAATTACGATGCCCGTCACTAATAGCCCTCGTGTAGCTCTAGTGCAACGGTAATTCGAACTAAACTAAACTTGGCAAGTAGTGGCGATCGGAAACCGGTTTCTCTCTTGATTCTTCTTTCGGGGTTCAAGCGTCATTCTAGTGTCTGGCGTGAATCTCAATCTAAGATATAGTAAACCTGTGCGCCGCGTGATAAGAACCAACAAAAAACGGGTTTCTTCACACCGGTTTAGGCGATGACTCGCTATCTTCGCCAAGCAGACCTGATGCAGACAGATACCTCAGTCGATGAAGAGGGTTTTCCCCTGGACTCTTTAAGGGTCTTGTATGGTAACAGATCTCTATACACAATTACAATAGGGAAACTTTTGACCCTGTTTTTAAATAAAGTATACGACATGTACTCACCAAAACTAAAAAATACAGAAGAAAGTTATTGTGCCATTAAAATAATTAATAAGTATAATTTTAAAGATATTAATTAGTTATAATTAAAACAAAATTTTAGTATTTATTCACAAACTATAGATGGCAGCACTAACAGCATGTAAATATCTAAACAATTTTTTTTAATTATAACTAATTAATATCTTTAAAATTATGCTTATTAATTATATTAATTTTCAAAATAAATTTCTTCCATCTTTTTTGGTAAGTTTTCGTGAGTACATGTCGTATACTTTATTTAAAAACAGGGTCAAAAGTTTCCTCTTTGTACACAGATCTGTTACTATACAAGACCCTTAATGACCATTCGATGTTTAAAACAAAGGTTGCGTGTGGTGTTGTTGCAGGTCCTATATGCGGCGTACAACCTGACCATGAACGAGGCGTTTAATTACCATCGCTATCGGTACCTGAAGGATAGCGACGGCCATTACCACAACCCCTTCAATCGGGGCGTCTTCGAGAATGTCAAGGAGTTCTTCCACTGCACCCGCGTCTGGGATGTGCACGACATACTCAAGGTGGAGGAGACCGTCTAACTCGTAGAGGCGCAGTAACCCCCCCCCCCTCCCCCTTCTTAGGGCTGTGTGGTATTTTTTTTTCATATGATGCAAGGCTTTAAAATGTCGCACTTCACAAAAACTAAGTGCAGCAATAACTACAAAATTTTAACTTCTTACAAATGCTAAGCAATGCAGGTTAATCAATTGAATGTTAATCCTTCCACAAAGTGCAGTTATGACGTGTTAAGATTTTTTTCATGTTATTGCAGCTATTGTCAGAAAATGTTATAAATTAACTTAATAATTAGAAGATATTATAAAAACTCGTAAAAAGGAAAAACGGAAAAAAAATTAATCCACATAATATTTTATCAGAATTCCCGTTTTTTTTTAAATCCCTTATTAGAAGAAATATGAATTTTTGGTTTCCACAGATTTAGTAAATGCCAAGTTCCTTTCTTTAAAGCACCTACAATAAATGGTTGTTGCTTTAAAAAAAATGAAAAGGTGTGTGTGAGGAGGATATGTCAAACCCGAAATTGCAGCCTCTCTAGTCAATTGCCGCCTGATGCAGCCGCCTCTCTGCATCATAGCACCACACGGTCCTGACCCCCCCCCCCCCCATTATCCCCAAAAAAAAAACCCACATTTCTGTTTGCCGCACATGCTTTCAAAGAATTTTGCGACAGAAATTTCGCCACTTGCCTTAAACTAGAATATTTTCTTTCTCTATACTAACAGTTTTTATTTCCAAATACATCATGATAATAAAAGAGCTTAGTGGAAGAAGGACGTTCATCCACTAAGCTCTTCAATTTAATTTTATGTAATAATCGAACAAACCTAATACGAAAACATACTCTTTATATTACTTTTACTTACTTCTATTATCACTTTTTTAAAATGACAACCTTGTTTCGCAGCAGGTGCTAAGTTGCCAAGTATGACATTATTTTCTTGTCCGTCACGTGGTTTATTTGTGTGCTCCTTTTTTATGAGGTTTGATTGGGGTTTCCGCTTCTACTCTTATCACAGTTCTATGGTATAACTACAACTTACTTATTGTCGGATGGAAGCAACAGTTACCATGCTTTTCATTTAAATTAAAATTTAATCTTTAAAATTTAAATTAAATTGGTGTTTTTATTTTTCAGCTCAGTTCAGGTTATGTTATATTAAACTCAAAATAGAATTCACCTCAATTATGAGCTCAACTTATGCTTACAATTTAGCTTAAGTTATCAAAGATTCAACTAAAAGTAATTCTGAATTTAACTTTAACTTGAGCTGTGAATTCAACTTAAGTTTTAAACTGAAATTAATTTTAAATTCAAATCGAAGTAATTCTGAATACAACAATTTTTTTTAATGAAAATCGAATTGGAACTTAACTTAAACTAATTTATCATTCAAATTTGGACTACATTAAATTTGAATTCAAATTGAATTATAATTCAACTTTAATTAGGTAGCCCAGATGAAGTCCTATAGTGCATCGTTAATCCGCAACTAAATCCAACTAACCTCGAATTAGAAATAACCACACATAGGAATTCATTTCGAATTAGAAATAAACTCTCATTATATAACACAAACTAGAAGTAAACCAAAATATAATGTGTCATTATGTAAAAATTACGTAACGTAAATTATGTAAGATTATGTAAGATTTTTTAAGGTTTTAGAGGAAATGGTTAAAAATAAATTTATATCGAAACTTTAAAATTTTAGGTCCTTTTCCCCCTTTCGTTTGGTAACTGTTGTTTGCATCCGATGTAATTCAGTTCTTTCAGAAAACCCAATCTCAACCAATTTAAATTTATAGAGAAAGCTTAAATAATAAATATGAAGATTTTTTTTATGGAAAATGCAATTTTAATAAATTAAGACATCATTCAGTTAAAGTTGTTTTGCTTCATAATGTGTGCTATATATATATTACAAAAATATTGATTTATGGGTTTTTGAATTTACTGATGCACTACGTTAAACTAAACTATCTAAAACTCTAAAAAATGTTAAAACTCAATTTGAACAGTTAAAATGAAATATTTATTTAAAACCTTTCATCACAATTATAAGTGCTTAAATTATATTTATAATGAAAGTAAGATTTGTTCTATTTATTAATGAGTTCGTTAATTTATTACATATACATTTTTTCCTTTTTATTAAAATACTATAATATTATTAGTAAATTGGTAAATCACTAGTTTATTAGTTACACATGTATTTGGCTAGTAGATCAAGCAAAACATGTGAACTGCTCGAGTTGATTTTTAACTTATTCGCCACCTGCGTATTCATATACGAGTCTCTATATGTCACGATTTTTCCACTAAGCCTCTTCCTGTAATGCTTAAGCTCTGATTGCACATAAGTGTGGGGAAATGGTAAATTACGAACAAGAATTTTCGTACTACGGTCACTAAACTCATAGTTTCAAGCCAATGAATTAGTAATCTGGCATAAGGTAATTTGTGTTTGAACTTTCTCTAGATTTAAAATTTAAGTATGTGACGATAGCTGTTGATTGCTGATATTAGATAGTGTATCTGTAAAATACTCAGTCTTTATTGACTTTAGTGCCTAAGCTAAATGTTGACTTTTAACAAAACCTAAGATAATAAGTATTATTAAACATAATCATTCAAGTCTTAAATTTCAATTTTATAAAAAGATAATTAGTGAAAACCTGATAAACATGCAGAATAACTAGAAACTATAGTGATAATGAATTTAAATTGTGCGCAAGTGGGATAAAATCGGTTATTATAATAACCATTTAGTTTTTATTTAAATGAATGTAGCTAATTCTAGGAAGTACATCATTGAAATTGTGGAAAGAGAAAAACTATGGTGCTGAATCAAACGAATTCGGAATTATTACTAATGAATCAATTTTCGACCAGAAATACTTGGGAACATGAACTCAAATGCGACGTTCAAAATCAATCGTCAAGTCTTAAGAAGAAATTGATTTTGAATGTTACAAAATATAATGTGCTTCTAGATAGGATATTTTATATCATTTGGTCAATTATTCAGATCCTCTATTTGAAAAGTTTTAAAATTAAATTTTTGTAGCGTAAATGGGCTACCTAGAAGTACTGTAGTAGAGTCTTGCTAATCTGACCTTAATTGGGCCAGACCCTTTCGGGATAACTGATTATAAGAATCAAACAAAATAAGTTATAAATTGTTTAAGGAAAATTAAGTGAAACGAGTATGAATAAAAAGTAACACCGTTAACATTTATTTTCTAAGTTGTATTCCGTGTACATTTTGCTTCGGAATTAATTAAAAGAAATTTGATGATATGGATCATGGTTTTGTCCGATTTAATTGTTTTGTTGAAACTAAAGACGCATCGGCTCTATTCTGTTCACCAACGAAAACACCTTACGATCAAACTTTTTCTCTCTACCTTATCAACAATAGGATGTCTATAGTAATGAGGGGAGAAACGATAGCCTTGGACCGTCTCTGTCGATAAAAACAAGTATAAATGTCACCCAACACTAATGACATTTAGCTAAAAATCTACAAAAACGTAGCGATTTTAATCTGGATTAAAATGTTTTCTCAAGTGACATTGTGCATTCATCCTAAACAAAAAAAGATTTATGTATGTCCCCGTATACTTGGACAAGGGGAGGGGGGTGCAGATTAGTGAGACTCAATACTATCACTGCTCAGAAATCTTTTCCTATCCTCACAAGCCTCGGTATACCGGGTTTCTTTTATCCGCACAGTAGATGATAGAAAACAGGAATACTAGTAGTTTCACATGATATTTACCCCTAGCACCAACCCAGTTAGAAATTAACCCTTCAATCCAGACACGATTTTCTTCTAAAACAAATACACTGTTAAAACTGAAGGTGATATTTGGCACCCCCAGTGAAAGGATCCCTAGGGGTGCCAAACGATTCACACGCCCGAGATTCATCGACCCAAGACGACTTAAAGCCTTGAGATGCCAAATGGGTCCGCCTTTTCACCCCGGAGTGAAAAATTGCCCCCATTTGTAACCTTCAGTTTTAACAGTGTAAGACACTAACTCAATGCGGGATTGATGTTCGGTATCACTTTTGACTTACCTATCCCTTAAAATATTTGTGTGTGGCAAACACTTGCGTTTATGCTTGTTTAATCTTTCAATGACCAGACCACGTCCACAACGAAAAACTCTGAATGGACTCGCCTACAATCGTTTTGTTGTAAGTGAAATGTCCGGATTCAACTTGAAACTATTCCCTCCACCTATACTAATGACGTATACCCGGCCCAACCCAGCCGAGTGGTCGTTAAAGGGTTAAGATCTAAGAGTTATTGGTTAGACACGGGTTTTGTTTTACGTATGTAAACGGGATTAATGTGAAAAACTAGTGTCTTGGATCACACTATCTGAATGTCGCTGCAGCGTTCTTGATGGATCGAAACCTCGATTCGCGCCAGATCAAGCCGTTCTTTCCTATAGGGTCATATCCAAGTTTGACGCTGCAAACCAAGCTCATTGGTGGGACCATACCTTTGATTTCTACAATTTTTGTATGCAGTTTTGTATCACATGACCCTTTAGGATAAATTGTTACTTCTGGTATATTATACATGCCAAAACGTTCTTCCTTGTGTAATTTTTTTTTATTGAAAAGCTATGGGTACCTGTTGTGTCAGTCCACTCACCTTTTATAAGGTGATATATATAAAGTGTGTTACATCTGTATACGGTGATTTTGGTACCTGAAACGAACAAATAAATTTCAGGGAAATTATGTACCTCATTTTACGACATTTGGAAAGCGTTCAGCAGAAACAAAACCCAAACAACAAATGTGTGATTCCGGTTGAAAAGTGTCTTGAATGAAATGTGTCTAAACTATTAAACGAAAATAAAGTAATTTGTGGATCAGCCATAATATTAACCAATATCAATCATATTATTAACAAATAATCGAAACAAAATATTAAATGACAAGTGAATAACCATACTTGTTTAAAAAATTAAATGCGGGGATGAGGGGTTAGGAGGCTATGTACTCATGTTTGACAACTAGCACACTATTATCAGTTTACTAGTCACTCGGCTAAAAAAAAACTAATCACCGGTTTTGTAATAAATAATGTAGCAAATAAAGTTAAGTTTTTTTTTTCTGCTGAAGGCTGTCCAAGTTTTTTTAGAAGGACTGCGTCCTAAATTTTTAAACTCATTTTTTGCAAGTTTTGAGAATTTTATAAAACTTGCATATGCTGTATTATGTTTAATGTATTATGTTAGCAGTTATACTATGTGTCATGTGCAACAGATTTAGCATTGTTAAAATCCCACATTTAGTGATATATTTGCTACAATACTAATTCTATTGGTTTATTACTGTAGTTTAACAGTGTTACAGCATGTTAACCTAATTTTTAAAAATTCATATTAATGAAAAAAATTGTATTTTGATAGTGCTTTGTTCAAATTTGCAACACATATCTAAGAATTATAGCTTTGGAATAATACGTCTTAACCATGTTTGGATAAAACGTATCTAGTGTTTTCGTATACTACAGATATCTCCAGCCTAACAATTTTAATGGTCCACATTATAATAACACACATTTAATTTTTATATTCACCATCGAACACCGCTTTTACAATTACTCATAACATATAAAATGATAGTTCGTCATTATAATATGAAATATTGAACTGGCTTGGCTACGTAATTTATTTCAACGTCGCAATGTTTTATAATTTAAAACAAATTATTATTCAAAGTCTTATTTTCAAACAATTCAAATTTTTTTTGTTTATGTTACAATTCAATTTTATTTTATTGTTAACATAAATGCGTGTAATCAATATTAACACGTTGAGTGCTTCCACCGACACTAGCAAAGGATTCGATAATGCTATTCCTAAGACATATTACGCGGCTACTAAAATCTTACGCAGAAAAGCGTTAAGTAATAATTATACTCAGTAAGTATTTATTTCAGTTTGCTTTTGCTAAGTTGTTATACAAATTACTCCCCACCAAATAAATAAATGCACTTAAACACAAACAGTAACGTTTCTCTCTTATATTGAGGAGATAAATATTTACCTAATAATAAAGTTAAAAAAATGTGGTTAAAAAAATTAGGAAGGCATCTTAGAAATATTCCAGTTTGCTAAAATTTATGCTATAACTTTTTATCCTACACAATATAAGAAAAACCGCAACATAAAATCCATTTGTTACATTTTGGTAAGCTTTGCAACTTACAAGTATATTAGTAGTTAATTTTGCTTAACGCGACTTCCTGCTATTGTATTAATTTGTTACAATGTACCACATAAGTACTTCTATATATGACAATCGCTCCTATTACCATTTAGAAAATTTTTACTGTAAAAAGAGCTAAGATACTTATCTAGATAGAAAAATTGCAATTACACTATAACATAGTAAGTTTTCGGCATTTACACTTTTATACTTAACACACATGTAATTAATGCCTTAAATTAAAGTTCCAAAATTCATCATAGCATTTTAAAACTAAATAACATTTATATTCCAGAAGGGTTATCAGTATATAGCATTGTTTTCCTTATCTTAAAAAATTAGATTTTTTTATAATTATAATAATCAAACTATACTAATGAATATAATTGAAATTCCGGTTTAATTTAGCCATTTGTCAGTAAAATAAGAGGTAAATAAACGTGAAATTTAACAACAATAGTGACCCAATGTAATTTCTTCGTTGGGTGAAAATCAATGTAGCAATAGCGATGGAGTGTTTGAGTAAGTCCAAATGTCCACTCAAGTCAAGAGGTAATATCTTCTATGGATCTATATTACATACTGTCGATGCTGTCTTACTTCTAGAAAAGCCTTTGGCATATTTTTGATCTTACTTCATAGCATTTTCCATTGTTACATTAATTTTCGGAAAAAATTCATTGTCATTTTATCACCATATCATATCGTAACTACAGTTATAATAACCCTCACGTATTCAAGTTATTCGAATTTAAACGTTAGCTATATATACAATTAAATATACGTAACTACTTTACTTATTAGCAATATTGCTTTTATTTTTAATGGGTTTTTTTTGTATTATTAAAATAGAACTTAAGCTATGCCTACTCATCTGTGAATATTTCTAAGATACTCTTAAAATTCTTTAAATTTAATAATTAAACGAAAAAAATATATTTCAATTAAGTAATCCATGAGGTTACACTATTCTTAAAAGTAAAATTTTAGAAACTAATCCCACCCTTACAAAATAGGTTAGATAGATAATCACATTAAAACTTTCTAAAATTACATTTTAAATTATTAATACACTTTTAAGATTAGTACACTGAAAAGTTTTAATTGGAATGCATGCATAAACAATTATGTAAAATTCACGATTTAGGTACGCTTTAAAAAAAAAATTCGGAAACGTTTCTATGTTACCTTAATTTCGCTATTTCATGCTGAAATCGGCAATATGTTAAAAGGATATCATTCTTTACTGTATGCTAAACGATAATTTTGCGTTTTTGTATTTTTTGCATTAAATCCTTTTATTTTCTTTCAGAAGTCAAAGTAATTGTGGTGTCTCTATTCATGTACGAGTGATACATACGTTACTGTTAATGATATAAAAAATATTGTTAGTGGAAAAAGTTTTTTCATAATAACCGACATTCATTGTTAATAGATTCCGTAAAATTGATATAATTATTAATTGTTAATTAACTGTATAATAATTTTTAAAATAACCAACAGTTATTAATAATAGTAACTGTAAAATTTATATAATTATTAACTAACTGTATAACTAATAGTTATAACCTATGGACTGGTTGTTATTATTAATAATAATAACAAAATTTATCACATTATCCGTAACATATGTATTTTTATAGGTCTGTGCAAATACAATATTTTCAATCACTTCATCGAAATTAATTATTTTGAAATTCGATTTGATTAAATGTCTGTAAAAAAAAGGAATTTTTCTGCATTTTAAAATGACGGTTCATCAATATTAGCTCGCATGTTTAAATGCTCAGATCATAACAACAGGAAGTTCATTATTGTGAGTATGGAATGCAAGAACTAGCTTGACGGTTGACCTAAAGGTAGCCTTGCGTTAGAAATGAAGTTTTTTTTCGCCATTATTATAATGATCCTAATGACATTCACCACATTATTATAGGTAATGAAAATGTGACCTTCATGATGGTCGAAGTAAACATCTGGATTGCAGACTATCTGCACTCCTTTTTTGTATTTTCAAAAAAAAAGGAGTGCAATTTACAAATTTCAGTAGAAAAAGAGTAATTTAACTTCTTTAATTTATTTTAACTTTTTAGAAGATTGAAAAAAGTATCGATTGATAAAGTGTATACCATCTACATGTATGTAAATAATTTCTAAATGTCAACAGAGAAAATATGGATATATTTAAGCACAATAATTACATTGGCTTCTGAAGTTTTTTGGATTTCAATTGTTTCATAAAATATATATTTTATTATCAGACACAGAATGTACGTTATAGAATTGCACTTCTTTATTACAACCGAGGTTATTTTGCAATTTTGTGTTTTATGATAAATAATTCAAAATATGTTTGTCTTCTTTCATGAGTATTGTTATAGATATAACTGTGTCTTTACACTGAAGCAATTAAAGAATTAAACACAATTCTTTCATTTATTGTAAACGAATTGTAATGGTGTGAATTTAAGTTTGATATAAGCTTTAAAAGAATTGATTTCATGTGAATTAATTTGTAAGGGTTGATGATGTTATAATTAAAGTTCGTGCAAAGAGTTTTCAATTTGCACAGTTTACTTTGACATCACTTCAATGGTGCTTCAATGGTGTTATAGAATTTATGTTTAGAAAGTAAATGCTTTCATTTTATAAAAAAAATTATGTTTAGCGAAATAAGACTGTGTGTCATAGAGGTTAAGTTTAAGCTGTACGTCCAATAAAAATGCATTTAAGACACTTTTTGAAAATTAGCATGTAGTACATAGGTGTCCTATAGAGTATATTTTAGATACGTATATAGATGCTTAACTTTATAGTATATTTTTTATATATTAGAGGCGACACTTTTAAATAGACAAGCAGAATATCACCAAAGAAATTTCAGTGATATTTAAATGGAGAATATTTTAATGAATATGTTTAAAGAACTGTTAAATGTTATGTATAAAGAACATATGGAATGTATATGTATTGATAAAGAATTTGTAGATTATTTTTTTTCTTGATTTAACTAATTATTACAATCCTGCTTCGAAATGTTACAAGAACAATTGAATATTATTTAGCTATCTTTCGATGCAAATTTCGGCAAAAGAGTTTCATCAAAGTCAAGTAAGATTTCTCAGCTAATCTAATCAAAAATTTCAGTAATACTAAAAGTAAACACTTTTTCTGTGCATCAGACAATCGAAAGTTAAAACAAACATATCGCCTACACAAAATTTCTTTAATCTATCCGTGTTTATTGCGAAACACTACACAATTTTACCCATTTGATGGTGTAAGTTTAAATTCTCAATCTTGTAAGTGTTTGCATTTTGCCTACAAAATTATTTAAATTAAAAATGTAAACAACGGTCATTTTCTTAAAGAAGTCTGTTATAAATTATATTTTTAAACAGTCTGTCGAAATAGTTAAATCTTTTTAAATAGAATATTAAATTTGTAGAATTTATCTAAGCGTCACAATAGTTATTTCGTTTATTAAATTTATTTTTGTTGAAAACTTTTCTCTTAAAAAAACTTGTCGAGATAATTTTTTAGTAATTCATTGAAACTATTTTACCTTGAATATTCCTTTTCAAATTTCAATACCAAAATAAACTACCGCGTTATCTATACTGAATCTTCCAAAAGGCCATCAATATTTAATAATAAATCTATCTAATTATCAACATCTATTTATAATTTCCCATTAATCAAGATGAAATGAAAATATAAACAGAAAAAACCTTGAATCGCTAAGGATAATGAACTGGAAATTTCACCTTAGTCAGTTTACCTTATAATTGAGCGATTTGAAGTTAATTTGAACCTACAGACTCCATGTCGCTGTGGTTGCCTTAAGGTCATAGGAACTGCATCTTAAAGGGCAATATCTAATACTTATGTTTTGATATTTCGTATCTTAGTTGAAATAAGTCTGGTGTTAAACATCAAACATCGACATTTTTCTACTGAGGCAAAGATTTCGTTTAAAGATATTTCTACTTATTTACTATAAAATAAACCACAAATTTGTTTTGTTTCTCAAAATGTTAGTTGGTAATTGTATTTGTATTTCAGGAATTATTGTAATTTTTTTTTACTTTTTTACAACATTTAAATACCTAAAAAACATGGTTATGTTGAATATATTTAAATGCACATTGAATACCCTTTTATATATATGTTTTTGCCGAAACATTTATTATTTATTTTAGTTTGAATACTGATAACATTAATATGCAATTACTTATTAAGGTTTGGGTTTTAATATTATAAGGAATATATGACGCCCATCGATAATAGCCCTCGGGAAGCTCTAGTGCGACGATAATTCAACCTAACCTAATATTATAATGATTTTTCATTTTATTTCCGTCGGCTCGTCACTTGACTGTAATTCTAAATTGCGACGCCCGTCGCCAATAGCCCTCGTGTAGCTCTAGTGCAACGATATTCAAATTAACCTAACTCATTTTATTTCCGATAAAATAGTGATAGAAACCTCAAAACTACTCGAACCTTGAATTTGCAATAAACCTTATAAAATATAGTTGATTCAAACTCATAGAAACTTATCCATTAGTATTTGTCCTATAAATAAAGTCAATATACCTGTGCTCCTATTTTTAATTCTACCGAAAACTTAACCCGCTGAGGAATAAGCAAATTAGCACAAGTGTAAACTTGTTGTCACATTTCGTGAGATTAGAATTTAAATTTTCAACAGAAATTTAATTTCCTTTATTGTTTTTAAAATTGTATTTCTGTAGAAAATAATTACAAATGATAAATATTTATATTTAAAAAAAAATATGTGTGTGTTTCTGGGAAACCCCACAGTCAGGTGACGGGTTTATACTTCTGTATCCCTTCAGACTGTTAATAATTCCTCAAGAAATGATACGCTACTTCCTACTCACGAGTAAAACCCACTCCTAAGGTGTCCTTTAACGATTAAAAAAATATTACCCTTGACTTTTATGCATCAGCCGCGTCAATCATAGTCAATCAACTTTAGTTTCTTGTCAAAGGAAGTTCAATGTGGTTTCAATGTTATCTTTTTATTTGAAAGAGATAACAGTTGCGGATATGATTGAAATTCAAACTATTTTTTTATTAAAAAAAAGTTCAGTTTAACCTAAGTTATCGTATATTTTTCAATTCTGATACCTATTGAAAAGTTTTAAAAAAAAAATCGCCATTTTTATTCTTATAAAGTTAACCATAAATGCATATGTCAGTGTAGATATTAATTAAAACTTCACTTCTACCATGTATAAAGAAGAATTTATTTACAAAGCTTTCAGCAAAATAAAAAAAAATTGTTTTTTTTTTCAAATTGGCTCTCTCTATAATCTATGCTTACTTTTTAAAATGAAAAAGTTAAATAACATAAAATAAATTTGTTGTATTTTCTCTTTGAAATTACATAAAAATTAGAAAACAGTTGTGTTTGTTGAATAAATTGAATTAGAATGAGGGATGTTAAAAAAAACGGAATTGGTAGAATTAACTTTTTTATAAGTTATGTCATCAACATGCAAGGCGCTCTATTTTATATTATCGTTTGATTTACATATTTCTGCTTATTTATTTATATTGTAATTATTTTGATGTTTTATAACTTACATTTATATTTGCATGTTTCGATTACTGCTGTTTTGTTACCAAAAACTCTTTTTGTCATTATATTTTTTTTTAATTTAAAACACTAATTTTCAAAGAAATTTACAAATACGTGATTCTATTCCAAGCGTCTTACCTTAATAGTTATTCAGGAGCGCGGTTGTCATATAGATACATTAAGAATTTAATAATTAAGTTTTATAGTATATAAATTTGAAAAGTAATCGTCTCATTATACTACTTAAAACTTTAACTTAAAAAAGTAATAAATTTTTTTTTAAAATCAAATATTCGTAAAATTCTACGTTTTTATTCTCATTACTTAAAATGTTCTCACCTTGAAATGTCAATGAAATTTCTTAGAAGAATAGTAAGGCTATGTCCTGACTACGCCACAAAAGCAACAAATGCCACAAAGGCAACAAAACTTGGCGACTTGGCAGAGTCAACCACCATGCTATTGCATTGCTTGGCGCACTTGGCGGTCGCCAAATTTTGTTGCGTTTGTTGCCTTTGTGGCGTTTGATGTCGTAGTGAGGACATAGCCTAAGAACAAGAATATTTTCTGCAATGGCAGAGCACATCTGTATACTTTATACGACTGCATACCTGTCTAAAGTTATATTACGAATTCTGAGATGTTCTACCTCGGTATATATATTCTCGCGAATGAAACTTATTATAGCCTTCCACAAATTAAATTGAACGTAATTAGCTGTTCTGCATGATGTTACAAATTTGATGACTTATTACAACAATGGAAAACTTTTTTGTATTTTGTTATATGTTAATTATATAATTTATTTAAAATGAAGCTTATATTTTATTTCGAGTTTAAAGTTCCTAATGTTTAAAAAAATTGCTTAAAAGTTATTTTATATGTAACATGTCTGTACCATATGAAGGGCATAGTTTCAAAACTATCATTTTCCAAAGTCTAACTAAGATATAGGGTCCGGCCCGTTCATTGGCGACTTTTGATGATTATTATTTCACTTGGACGAAGTCCCGAAGTGAACAAACCGAACCCTATATCTTATTTATAATTTGGAGAATGGGAGTTTTGAAACTACCCCCTCCACACATGTTGATATTATAAACTATTATGCACTAATTGTTGAGATTTCATAATATAACTCAGTTTCTAATATTTAATTTTATCATTGTTCTACGTAAAACCAGTGTTAAAAATGTTTTTGCAGTCATATAAATACAGTTAAATGTTTGTTAGATGTTTTTAGTGCTACACTATTTGTAAGAAATTGATATGTTTGCTATGTTATTAGACATGCAATAAAAGTTTGTTTTTCTGAGATACATATATTTTTTTAATCTAGTAATTAATATACTTCCTTTATGATTCGGTGAAGTCAGGATACAGTACCACTAACAGATGCAACATGGATCATATACCTAAATATAGCATTTTTTTTGGCATATTAGCTAAACATTGCATTTAAACACACGCCGGTGTCTAATTTCTTGCTGTTCACTGATTTTGGTTGATATTGGCAGCTACTACGTGGAAATTTCTGTTTAATTTAACACGTTTTCAATTAAAAAGTACAGGGGAAAAACCCCTTCATTGACATGAAATCTGCCCGTATTGAGGTCTGCTTGGTGAGTAGTGGCGATCGGAAACCGGTTTCTCCTTTGGTTCTTCTTCAGCGGTTCAAGCGTGAGACTATTGTCAGGCGTGAATCTCGATCATAGAGATAGTAAACCCGTGCGCCGCGTGATAAGAACCAAGGCAAAAAAAAGTTTCTTCACGCCAATTAGGCATTGACTCACATCTTCGCCAAGCAGACCTGATGCAGACAGATTCCCAACGATTAAGGGGTTCTTCCCCTGTACGCATCAATTTTGAAGCTCAGCTGTAAGATAGCTGCAGTTAAAATAGATAAAGCTTATTTTTAATTTAAAAAAGATGATTAAATTCATTGCTTTTGAAAACTACTTTACAGATTTATTGATATCGTATTTTGGATGAGAAAATCAGAAAGGATTGCGAAATCAAAAAATGGAATCATTTTTCACTAGTTAAAGTATTCTCAAAGAAGGCCAAAAAAAAGGGGAGGTGTTTACAAATTGAACAAAAGGAAGGAGATAATGTAGAACTGTCTAGTTCCCTTGCTCAGGGCCGGATTTCTAAATAGGCTAAGTAGGCTGTAGCCTAGAGCGGCGAATTTTTTGGGGCGGCAAATTTTACGACCAATTAAAGCGGCATTCGACATTAAAAAAATTATTATAAATATACCAATATTTTAAGAAAGAAAACGAATAATTTACATTAATGCGTAAACCGTAAACGTATATCTTATATATAAATGAAAGTCCCATTTTTTTGGTTGTGACGGCATCACGCCTGAACGGCTGGACCGATTTCACTAATTATTTTTTCGTTGTGTTTGTTATTGTCAGGAGAAGGTTCTTAATGAATGAGTTATTCGAAATTCGTACCCGAACGGGTGTAGGAGTGCAAAACGTGAGCCGATTTCTCCATAGGAATAGTATTGTAAGATTAGAATTTAAACTTTTTATTTCAATTTAAAAGATATTTCAGCACGTTCAACGCTAACGAAAATTAAGTATAAGCACGTCAGAGCACGTGAGTTTAATTTGTAGCATTTTTATTTGATTGTCATTATTTTATTTATTGAATTGAAATCTTTTGATTTTTTTTGTTTCCGAATTTAATTTAATTGATGTTTATAAATGGTAAGAAGTGAAGATATTGCTACAATGTATCATGGCAGTAAAGGCGATTACTATTCTAGATCTGATGAATACTTCTAAGAAATGTTAATTCCCTCTACGTATAGCGTAAAAACTTTATGTTTATGAAACTGTCAATTTGTTACAGCTATGATATGGTCAATTGAATGTTAGCATTGGCGGCTTTGGCGAAGTTAAAAATTTAGCGTAGGGTAGCTATTCCCATCCAGTTGTATGGGTTGGGTTAGTTTGAATTATCGTCGCACTAGAGCTATACAAGAGGGATATTGGCCACGGGCGTCTTTATTTAGAACCAGTCATGTGACGAACCGACACCTGATTAGGCACCCAAAATGCAACTTTTACATCGTACTCAGCGTCGGGACTTTGAAAAATATTTAACGTGCACTCCCACCACATGGGGTATTATTCTTTGGACATTTTTGGCTGGCATTTTCCAAGGATCGATGGGTTTTTCGTTCAACCCCTTTCATTACAATTCAATATTCATAGTAAAGACAAGACAACGTCTGTCGGGTCAGCTAGTTACTAATATTTCGTAGTAAACATGGTAGCTGCGAGGGAAATTACAACCCCTCCTCACGGATATCGAAGTTAAAAAAAAAAATAGTAGAGCAGTTTAAAAAATTCGCCCATTTCGCTTTCGATTTAGTTTGTAAAGGTACATAGATGGTTCTAATGTGTGTATCTCTTTTAAACAGCACATACACTACGATGCAAAAGTTTAGACAATGACGTTTTTTAGCTGTAAAATTTAGAATTGTGATAGTAGAATTACAAACACCCCTGTACATATTAAATAAATATTTTGAAATGCTATAATTGAAACATAATTGTTTTATTTGCTATAACAATTTTCTTTTTCATAAAATAAAAATTTGTACGATGCAAAAGTTTAGACACAAATACGAGATTATGCTAATTTAAAGTAGATAATGGCCAAATTTCTTATATTTATTGATGAATTGAATTTGATAAATTGAAAAAAACACGATATCCGGTGAACTAAACAGATTTAATAACGATATTGGTTCAATTTTACACCAAAAAAAACAATATAGCCACTTTAAATATTTATTCAAATCATATTTGCTTCAAATGTACAATTTAACATCTCTAAATACGTTAAAATGAACGACTTTTTTTTGTCGTTTTTGAAGAGGTGACTATCTCTTCATTGTACTAAAGTGCAAAAAAGAATAATATGCCTTTATTTTGTGATTTTATATGGGAAAGACTGCACTTTTCATCAAGAAAATCGATCAATGCATGTCTCTAAATCCACGAATTCGTGCCAAAACTTCAAGGTGATGGACTGGTAGGTAATCGGTTCGTATTTAGAGATGTTGAATTGTACAATTGAAGCAAATATGATTTGAATAAATATTTAAAGTGGCTATATTTTCTTTTTGGTGTAAAATTGAACCAATATCGTTATTAAATCTGTTTAGTTCACCGGATATCGTGTTTTTTCAATTTATCAAATTCAATTCATCAATAAATAAGCGAAATTTGGCCATTATCTACTTTAAATTAGCATAACCTCGTATTTGTGTCTAAACTTTTGCATCGTACAAATTTTTATTTTATGAAAAAAAATTTGTTATAGCAAATCAAACAATTATGTTTCAATTATAGCATTTCCAAATGTTTATTTAATATGTTTAGGGGTGTTTTGTAATTCTACTATCACAATTCTAAATTTTACAGCTAAAAAACGTGATTGTCTAAACTTTTGCATCGCAGTGTAACACCCTATTTTGCAGATAACCAGTTACCTTTCCCCGAAGGGGGATAATATTGTGACAGGGACGGCAAATCAATCGTAGCCTACAAGCGGCAAATCTTTAAATCCGGCCCTGCCCTTGCTCAATTTCGTAAGAGAATATTTTACCTAGTAAAAATACCTTCTCAAAACAGCTTATTTTCTTACAAATTTATAGGTATGAGATTTCCGTTTATCTATAAGTTTCACAAAATTGCTTAATATAAAAATTCTGCGTAAATATTGTAGAAATACTGTACGCATGTGCATAAAAGCAACAATTATATCAATACTCATAACTTCTTTAAAAAATCATTTTTTAAGCTAAAATTCGTTTGAAATATATTTCATACAGTTTTTCAAATGACCAGAATGTTTTATTTAGTTTAATTAAAAAAATAAAGGTTTTATTAACAATATTAACCGAAACAGCGCATTTTTATTTTCTTTAAATTCTTATATCTCTTAAAATATTGTATACAAATGTTAGGTTATTTTTGTACTGAATTTTAGCTTTTTCTTTTGTAAATATAATTAAATAAAACGAATAATCTTTTTATGGATTTTTAGGATCAGGGTGCGCCAAAACGTTTCTTATCCTTGGATTCATTCTTTGCACTATATAATTACTTAAGACACTATATATTTGCTCGAAAATGTGTGCCATAACACTTGTTACTAAACCTCAAAAGCATTTTACACATTTCTCTGTACTTTATGAGAAATGTTAAAATTTGTAAAAATTGCAACGTGTGTCAATTTCCGTAATGCACTTGTCTTGCCTGCCAAAGGTCCTAGGTTCGGGCTAGAGCATTGCCGAAATACCTTCTTGACTATAAACAGTCTGTGCAGCCCAATATCACGCCGAATAGTACCCCGTGTAGAGGGAGTGCGCGCTAAACATGCTTCAAAGTCCCGACGCCGCGTACGATGCCGCGCTTAAAAATTAAGTTGGGCACCTAATCAGGTGTCTATACGTCATTCGACTGTACTGCCGTGAGCAGGTAAACTGCAGTAACCACAAAAATTAATTGGACCATGTTTGCACTGAAATAGTCAGTCTTTCAGTATACTGTTTCTCTTTTATTGGTTAGAAATATGGAGTACTTGCAACATTGGTCCAAGTCATTAGTCTAGATACTGCAGTGTACCTGCCCACGGCTATACTGGACGCCCGTCGCCAATAGCGGTCGTGAAGCTCCAGTGCGACGATAATTCACCCAACCCTCAACTAACTACCAACCATTGAAAACAATTCTCCTCACAATGAAACGTCTATTTAAAAACAAGTTCAGTTTATCGCTTCCGAAGTCAGAGGTTACTATTTCCCTCATCACTTTATTAAAGATTAAACCTCACTGGGGTCGAGAGTTCCAGACCAAATTTGCTCACAAGCCAAGAGGCGTTGTCCCACAAATGTGCCGTTTTTCGTTGTAGTAAATTTCTCATTTTCAACATTGTCTCATTCGAACACTTTGAAACCAGACGAAATAGTCGATTGAGGTAAGAATATACTGCTTCTATTTTGTTGAAAACACGTGCATTAAAAAGTAAAGAGACATTCTTTGTCATGTGTAGTTCTTTTAGGAATTTCTAAAGGAGAGAAAAAACGAGTTCGTTGTAACCTACTTATTTAGTTAGAACGGGAGGTTGTAAAAAGAAACACCATTTTGTTTCACACTTGCACTTCTAAAATGAACAAAAACGGATTGTTCTTTTGACAAATCATTGTTTTATAACTATTTCACTACTTTAAAACAACTGGTTTTTGAATTCTGGACGATTTAAGCAAAAAGTTAATAAATACATAAAATTGTTTTTGAAAGACTACGTATAGTTTCTACCTATAAAATTATATTTCTCAGAAACTCTTTTAAAGAAAACGATTTCTGAACAGCAGGTTCTCTGATCGAATGCTGCCTTCGACTCCGCCATAAAGTAAATAAAATTATAGTTACAAATCAGAAATAAAATTTATCAATGTACAGAGGCCTGGTAAATGTTAAATCCGTCGGGGTACAACGTCCTGTCACCACGTATTATTTCTCTTTTAGTTGGCGTTGAGTGTCTGCTCAATTGACCGAGGTAAAAAAAATAAATAAGTGTCATCTTTGTCAATATCGTAATGATATTATTATGATGGGGGGGGACCTATCTTTTTAAAAAAAAGTAAGTTTAAATGACTATAACAGTTAAATTATGAAATAGATCAATCAGAAATATATGAAACGCAAATAAGTTTTGAAATATAAAATTTAACTTTACTTTTATAAAAGTAGAACTACACACAGTTTTCAGAAATTAAGTTTGCATAAAAGGGTGTGCAAATTTCAATTGTTTATTTATTTTAAAACTTAAAAAACTTTGTTTTCACAATTTTTTTTAATGACAATTTTCCGTATATATTTGAATATCTATGGTTTTTTCATAGTAACTCAGTTGAAAAATTATACAAATATATTTTAATATTTGTTACTAAAATACAAACAAAAGTCTACTAAAGAATTAGAGAAAATATGCACACAAGAAAACTCGTCTTTAAAAAGCAATACTATACACATTTTTTTTTCAATTCATATGCGAATCCTCAAAAAAAATCAACAAAACAAACAAGAGGATGCCATACGATTTTTTAGGCGTGGTGGGACGATGAAACACTAGAGAGAAGTTACACTTCGCTTATGAAAAGAGGCTAGAAATAAACAGCCGGAAACGGTTAAATTACTAAATTACTTCGATTATTGGCCTAATGCATTCAAGGTCAATTGAATGCATTAAGGTCGAACCACACCGCAATTGAAACTACAGTGCTGGAAATCGGAATATGCGATATAGTGTTTGAATTCTATTTTATGTTGGGTTCTATTTTAAAGACCAAAATTTTTACCGACATTAAGACAAACGAATATATTAAAATAAAAAAAATCATAAGTTGGTTTATTTCCCGACGAACATAAAAAATTTCCTCGACAGTGGGGCTTTATCCCCCCTCCCCCCCTGTCTACAGAGAACCAACCATATAATAACTCTATAAAAACAGCAAAAGTTACGACCAACTGTTCATGTATTACTACTGTATAAATAACCCTATAGTATTGTGTGTGGTATTTTTTAAAGGTTTCACTTTCATTATTACTCATACACGGTAATCTCTACTTTCGCTAAACCTTGACGAACTAAATAAATGCTAGTCATCAATTTAGATTGATTATTTACAGTTGACAGATTAAAATGCTTACTCTGTTTTCGACTTTCTATATGCATTCAATCGAAAGCGATACCGATTGTATAGGTGTGTTGACATTCATTGAAGTTAATATATATTTGTTTTATTTTTTTTTTATAAAAAGGAGATTATCAACTACTTTTTCATTGAGACTAAAGATTATTCGTGGTTTTAAGGAAGCTTAACGTACGAATGAAATATCCCTGGACAACACAAGGTTATACTGTACTTAAATTGTAACCGAAAAACAGAATGTATCGCTAAATGTAAAAAAGGCTAAACAATTGGTAAAGGCTAAACAATTTCTTGCCAATCTTCGTTAGTGGGTTAAGCTTACATAAATGTCCCATGTATCATAGAATTTTATTTTTAAAAAAATGACTTCAGAAAAGGTGAATTAACCCTTGAACCTTTGAACCGCCCATCACATTCTCCTCCGATATTTATCTTTAGAAATGAACATTTTTCATTCAATTTCAAATCAATCAATAAAGCGAAATTAAAAGAAAATTGAATGGGTGGAATAAGTTAAGGTGACTCTCTTGAATTTTAAGTTTTTGGAAAAAAAATTACAATAAAAACTTTTGAAATAGTTTCATTTTATTTTAAATCTTGTTCTATAAAACTTCCGTGTTTAAACTCACGCAATAGATTAAAATTTATCCAATTATACAATTTTTAATTATTTATTATTTTTTTATTTACAATTATTTATTTATATTCATATTTGAATAAATTTTTTCAGAAACCCCATAAGTCTCAATTTTTATCAAAATGGAGTTTTTGATGTTAATCAATTCATCCTATGTAGACACACATTCTGTAAATAAATCATATTAATCGAGTAATTTCATAATTAATCGAATAATAATATATATATATATATTTCATATAATATATATTTCATAATAATTTCATAATAATCGAATAACCGAAAATAGCGTTCCTTGAAGAAACCCCATACGTCACAGACCTTGTCGAATTGTTACAAGATTGCACAAACACAGATAGTTTTTTTTTTTCAGAAACCCTATAAGTTTAATATTGTATACGATTGTTTTGATTAATTTTTTTACTTTCTTTTAGTCTAAAATTATTTTGGGATGAATAAACATAATTTTCTACATAATACGAATTAGTGTTATTTTTCTTGTACTTAAACACTTTTTTTTGCTTTTTGCAGAAACCTCAAGTCCAGCATCTTTAAATTTAATTTTAAATATTAAATAATGCTTTTTTTAATACTTTTTCAAGTTGTAATAATGCACCCCGCTCAAAAGATTGTTGCTAAATTTTTGTTCAGTAATTTCGATGTAAGGTTGCTCTTAAATCAGTTTTTTTTTCAATTTCACGAAAACTATGGTTCGTAGACTTATAGGGTTTCTGAAAAAAAATTGATTCATTTGTGTTTTGAAAAGCCTGGGTTTCCAAAGTATCGTAATAGTAGCGTCCGTCACTATCAACATATGCTGCTTTGGTAAAATTGCTATAAATACGTTATCGCTATGTTAATATTTCTGGGAAGTAATGTAACAGTCGATAATGATCGTTACTTTAGGAAACCTAAGGTGAAACGAGCAGTGGCCTCTAATACAAATAAACTTTATTTCTACATTTGTCATTTCTAAACTTTATTCCTACATTTGTCATTTCAGCAGTTGAAACGTCTAAATAATGGAGAAGTGAATATTTCCGATGATTTTCCGAAATCGTAATTTCGTTATTTTTTAGGTATAAAAGCACAATTGGTTACGAACATACAGTTTAAACGAAACAATGAAAACAATTGAAACGGGTAAGTAATTGAACTTCGATTTTTCAATAATTAATATGCTTTATTTATACTAATATTTGGTACATTACTGCAATTATGCTATTTTTCTTTTAGTACACAACACAAGCATAAGACAAATATTGAAAAATCAATTCATTATTATCTATAATTTACACAAAGGCGTATTATAAAATATTACTATGCACTAAATTAGAAAAATAAAAATGAATATTAATGGCCTAAAATTGTAATTCTTACATTAAATTATTCTTTTAATTCAAAAAAATCAATTTCAATGTCATGTTTCCGAACAACTTCAAAATTAAGATTTTACCTCTCCTAGATAACCGAGTGTCGATGACACTATGTTTTACAGTTGTATGCAGTGTTCGAAATTGGATAAAGAAATTAAGGAGCAATCTGTGCGACTAACTTTAAAAAAAACTAGGAGCAAATGCACATCATCTAGGAGCATTTTTTTTTTAATTCTGAAAAAAAATTGAAAACTTCTCCGCCATTTTTGGAGTCCATAGTGCCTAAATGGACCATTTTAAGTTCGCCAGACTTGCGTGTTTGTAGAAGAGTCACCGGAGTTTCGCGATTTTATGGATTCACAAGAGTTACGCCATCTTAGGATAACTGGAGTTCCAAAATTTAAAATCACAATTTACCACAGCCAAATTTGTGAATATTACGGTCGTCTGAGTTTTTTTAAAAAGTTTTTGTCAGAGTTTCTATATTGGACAATCACCACAATTTGAGGATTTTACAATAGCCCAATTTGGAGAAGTTCTCAGAAGTTTCGCAGTTTGTAGATCGATGTAGTGCGATTTTAGGACTGCCGAGTTTTTGCGATTAAATAATCACATCAATGGTGTGAAAAATTTAGGATCGGTGAAGATATCTGATTTTAAAATAATTATTTTTGGTGAGATTCTTAGAAACCACGATATAAACAGTTAGTATTGAAGATTTTTTTTTTTTTTTTTGAAAAACTGTAGTTGCGATAAGTGCGAATGAATTTATTTTTTGTCGCAAATTTGAAAAAACTGGTCGCATTTTGCGACTAGCGACTGTGAATTTAAGATATACAAAAGATATACAACAAGACCTTGTATAATATTCTGAATGTTAATTAGTTGCGAAAAATACCGAAACACTCGTGAAGATCGAAAAAAATCTATTGAAGTTCGACTGTGCATTCATGGCATTCAGGGTCGAGAAAAAAAACATCGGAAAACGAGCAGAAAAGAAGATAGAATAAAAAATTGTATGCACGGGCAAATTCCATGTAACTGTAGTGTAAGTTACAATTTAAGAGAAGCTTACAAACTTTTTGAATTTGAAAAATAAATCAAATTAAATAAATCACGTTACGTTAATTATTTGGTTTTAATAAGTGTAGATCAGCTATTCCACTATTTTTTGTTCATTTACTGATAAAAGTTGTAGTTATAATCACTTTTCACACACGTGACTTATACTACAGTAGAAAGGTTAATTTTGCTTGGAATTAGCCTATGATTAATTAGTATTATACTTTTTAATAGGATCAATTATTCCCTTTTCTGTTCAGTTTTCCAATGTTTTTAGCTTCCACACTTCGTTTATAACGTAAAGAGTGGAAGGTATTATAATCGTTTAGTCCGTCTGTCTGTCTGCACCCACTTTCACAGAACGAACCGCAAGTCGCACAAACAAGTGGTATGCATCATTTTGAAGAAAAAAATAAGGCTAGGTCACATTCCAAATTTCATTAAAAAATTTAAATTAGAAGTATATTTAAAATTTAAATAACTAAAAATTTAATCTACATTGAAATAACATGCAAATTCCATTTTCATTCAATATTTTCACTGTTGCCATTTCGTCAAACGTACGAGAAACTTTATTTAAAATAAAAATAAAACACTTGAAAAATATTTATTTATGTGATATGATTCAGTTTGGATTGTTGTAATATCACAATAGAGTTATTTTGATGGTTCATTATATATGTATGAAGAAAGATGCATAGCTAATTCTAACTTTGAATAAATAATATGCAAAAGTTCGCTTTTATTTTTAAAGCATAAATTTTACTAATTATTTATTCTTCTCTTTTTCGAAAGAAAGTTAATGAACATGGAAAATTGTGGCGACTAAGATATTTATTTTAAAAAATATTGCATCATTATTCTTCGAATTTCAAACAAATTTAGCAAACGATAATGTTAAATTATTAATTTGCGAAAGAAGATTAATGAAAATAGTTAATTTTGGCGTTTAAAAGTTTGAATTAGAAATAAATTATTAGCTAAAGTCCTTGTTTTGGCGAATTTCGTTCTGAGGTGTATAATAGTGCGTTTTTTTTTTTTTTTGAGCACAAATATTGTGTGGAAGCGGTTTAAGTGACAGATTCTGTAATAAACCCCTACTTGTTTTTATATATAACTAAACCATAGTGCTATAAATGCGCGGCCTGACCGAAGTGTTTCAAACTACCATTTTTCAAAATTTATCACAAACTGAAATCGTTCAATCGTGCAAAATGTCAATATTTGTAAAACGTAACAAAACAAGAAACATTGATTTCGTGAGCTATTTAATTGATTTTTTTTATTTCATTCTACTCGATATTGTCTAGCGAGCCACTAGACGTCCTTGACCGACTTATTACCTGGTTGACTTCCCGTGTGAACCTGCGAACATTTTCACTTTTCTGTCTACCTGTAACTTCATTTCGAAGGCTATGAAAGAAAAACACGCTGTTAAATTCGACGTAATCCTTCACAATCACTGGTCACTTGACAGAGGTAGGGGCTGGGGAGCCCAGTCGGTTAAGGCGTTCGTCTGGCATGCGGAAGGTCCCAGGATCGGGTCCGGGTATCACCAAAATAACTGCCGACCTATAAACGGCCCGTGCAGCCAAAAATTTCCGACGAATAATACCCCGTGTAGAGAGAGTGCTCGTCCAAAATCCCAACGCTGTGTACGATGTCGCCCTTAACGGTTGCGTTGGGTGAATGCTCAGGTGCCATTTGACTGTGGTTCTAAATGACGACGCCCGTCGCCCTCGTGCAGCTCTAGTGTGACAATAATTCAAACTAACCTAACCACTTGACCGAGGCTCAAAATAATAAATCCCGTATCCAAACCTTCATAATCGCTTGCAGCATGCAGATATCACCGTACAAATTCACATCACAAACATCTCACGTATGATTCGATACTTAGTTTAGTTTGAATTGTCGTAGCACTAGAAATGCACGAGGGCTATTGGCGACGGGCTTTAAGATTTCGAACCACAGTCAAGTGACAAGCCGACAGGTCCATGTGAACTTTCTCCAAATATCCCACTTAAGTGCCTGGGCAATTCTACCGTAATTTTTAATTTTATGTCCCTTGGGCATAACTTTTGAAAAAATTAATATTTCTTTTCAATTTTTTCTTGTTATACTAATAGACTCGTCCTTATATAATTGCAAAACGGAATTTTAAAGTAAAGAAACTTAAAAAAAATTTTAGGTCACAAACCATGCAGAAAATTCCTTACCGTCCTATGTCCCGAATGTCAAATTTTTAGTTTAGTTTTTAAACTAACACATTTTTGAGTTAAAAATTACATTCATTTGGATTTTAAATTGAATTAATACTATATCTTAACAAATTCCTTTCATAAAATTGTGGCTTTTAATATTTATAATGTGTACTTCTCTTCTCCTAACTTTGTCCCTGGGTTTTGGTACATTCATTGACCTAATTGGGGAAGAGAAGCACTGGATAGAGCTACAGTGATTCTTCAATCATGAAAACTGTATTGCAGAAAACTCGCATTTCAGTTAGTAGCCGCATTTTATTGCTATACTTTACCAATAAGCCCAAAAGTTTAAAAAAAATTCAGTAAAATGAGCTGCGTGGCTTAATTGCTTTCCTTACAGTCCCCCAGAATTAAGGTTAATTTTTGCTTGATAATTGATTTTTTTTTCTATAAATATGTTTAAGTGGAGTATAAGGAGTAAAAAAATCCATTTTTGTTAAACTGGAGTTAGTTTCAACACAAAAAATACCGGAAAACTTCGTGATTTTCCTTACCGTCCGTTCCTCACCTTCCGTTCCTTACCGTCGCAATGATCTAGGGGTGGAAAACCGAAACCAGTTTTAAATCTAGCTGGTTTTTTATGACTTCGGTTTCATTGAAAAATAGTTATTTTCATAAGGCTGGTTTAGACCGGTTTCTTTAGCATAGTTTTTTTTTTTAAACTGTCATCCCTTATTTTTTATTTTTATACAAATAAGCTTTGCTGAACTTTTTTTCGTAATTCTAGAACCATTATAAGCATTTTTACACACATTTAAAGTGACTTTGAAAAAAATAAATTTCACAAATTTTTTGTACCTGAAATTAAAAATTATGGTAGAACTGGCTGCCTACTTGATATGCAAACACGTAGTCAAATTTAGTAAACGCAATTTTGAAACTGAATAAAAGCGTAGTTATTGTGTTATATTGAAATAAAAAATATTAATAGACATAACTGTTTGTCGATTTTAGAGTCTTATAGCTCCTCTGTACGATAAAGAAATTTTATAGAAATATCCTTACAAAAAGTGTAATTATCAAAAAATTAGTTACAACTTAAACAACTCTAAGTACTTACGATTGTGGTGGTTAGAAAAGTAAAAAATTCGTATTCAAATAACAGTAGTCTTCATAAGGAACGAAAACAAAAAACATCAGTTATTTGATTAGAACTCATTTCGGTCTTCATTCAAAGTTGTTTAAGTCGCTTGCTCGTCCAACCGACACAATTTGCTCACTAGAGACTAATTGGACCGGGATAATATTAAGAAATAAAAATTTTGTAATTGTTTTCTTTTTTAAAACGCAAGTTGAAAATATTTTTCACACGAAAAAATTTCTCTGTGTCTTAATACAACCAACTTGAAATAGCCTTTTACTATTCTGCAAATGGGAGCCACTAATCCTTTACGAGACCAAAAATTATCAAATCATCAAGTTTCCTTTTTTTTATATAATGTATATTGTTATGTAAACATTCACACAGTTTTATAATTTTATTCTCAATTTAAATTTTTTCAGTTCGAGCGATATTTAAAATCCTATAGCGTTTGAGGAAAAATAAGCTACAGCTTATTTTCACATAAACATAAGTAATTATAAATGTAACCATTTGTAAGTGGATTTAAGAGTATTTTTTAATGTAAATGAGGAGTTATTCACTTAATGTATTATAATTTTAATGGATTATAGAAAAACTACTGTATATATAATATATATATTTTTAAATTTAGTTTTAGGTCCTATAGAACCGAATCAACTTGGGTTGACTTTAACTCATGAACATTTAGCTCACGCTTTGAAGAAAGATGTATTCAGAAAACCCAAACCTAATGTTCTCGCTCATATGCAAGGAGAACCTCTTTCGCTTCAAAATATAGGATGGGTCAGACAATATCCGTAAGTTTGAGAATTCTATTATTTAGAATATGGTTGAAGTATGTTAAGGAGACATGAATTTCAGAAAATGAAACTATGTTCCCCAATGTTTGCCTATGGAGAAATTTTAGGGATTGTTCCATGACTAGCATCCACAATTGTTTACCTATTGGTTCCGAATGTGTTGGTATGCTTTGGTATTGAGCAGCACTACGTTTCTGTGTAGCACAATTCTTTCTATTGTTTTTGAAAATTATTCTTATTCGCTGTAAAATTATCGTTTTGCTTGTCAGTTTATACAAAATGTTTTAATTAATTTAGAGACAATTTAAAAACGCACAAACATGGGGCTCATATCAATACCTACCTTTGTTGCATACCAACAAGTTTGGAAACAATATATAGAAAATTGTGGATGCGATTTATGAAACAATCCCTCCCTCCATAGCCTAACATTGGGGAGGTTAGTTTCATTTTTGGGAATTCAAATCCACTTAAGCGACTATAAAGGTATGTAACAATCAAAAGCGGATTACCCCGTGTTGTCATTAATAGTTTCCCTTGAATGGTCACATCGCGTTACTTTACCCGATAATAATTTTTAAAACAAAACTTTTATTTACAGATGTATATACAATTATGTAATACTAGTTACGTGGTTCGGGAAAAAAGACAGGAAGAGGATATTGAAATGTTTGGTTTTTCCGCTGAATTGATGAGGTGGAAAGGACGGATATTTACCTAATCACTATCGTCATATATGTAAAAGTACTATATTTCAATAAATAGTCGAGTTACGTTACTTTTGTATTTGCGAAGATACAAAAAATTGGTGGCTCGAAATAGCGTTCTAGGATATTATAAATGAGTGGGAAATTATAAATGTCCAATGTGAAATATATCCCCGAAATATAATACTGTGGGTCTCATTCTCGATTAACCAACTTATAATAAGCCTTCCTAATGTTTTACTTCCATAGCCACTATAGGCCCTCCCCCACCAAACACAATAGTTAAGAAAGCACAGATCAGCATAATGCCATTTTGGTGCCATTTTACTTATACCTCCCCTTCCCTTTGTTTTTAAAGAATTCTAATATTTTTAAGCTGCCGATCTCATTATGGTACTGATTTAAACATGTTTGAACTTTCTCTGAATAGAATATCATCGATTTACAATATCTAGACTGGTATATACAACACCAAAGCAAATTCGACTATGGATAAGGAGATATTTTTTTGTGGTACAGTGGTGGTCAGAATTATAAGGACAACGGAAAAATCGCTACATCTTTTCGACAAATCACGGTTGAATTATGCAAATTTTATGTATGTTAGCCAATAGTAAACTAAGCATTTTAAATAAGATTTTTTGAAAATATACATAAAATTCATAATTATAAAATACGTTATAAATTTTAACATACAGCGAAATTGGACAAAATTATAAGGACAATTGCATTTCTGTAAGTCTAAAGCATAAATTTACATAAATTAGCAAAGTTTCTGCTTTGTACACGTCATTCCATGGTGTTATAAAGATTTTGCGAGTGTTTGAAAACTTCATTACACTTATCTTCAACCATGCCACTAGGTACGAAGCTTTCAGTGTTTGAAAAAGGAAAAATAATCGCTTATAAAAATTCTGGATTTACTGGACGTGAAATAGCATTGAAATTGAATAGATCAAAGACTGTAATATGTAATTTTTTTAAAAAAATCCTGGAAATTATGGAAAACGAAAACACCCAGGTAGGACATCTTCTGTGTCTTCGGAGATAAAAGACGAATTATAAGTATAGCTTGCTCCAAAAAGCAAACATCGCCGGAAATAAAGCGTGAACTGGACTTGAACTACAGTGCTCGAACCGTTCGCCGTGTTTTACAAAATGCCAAACAGGTTCGATACGGAAAACTGAAGTCACGACCCCCTCTTACAAAAACCCGAAAGAGACTGAGGATGGAGTTTGCTAAAAAGTACATTTCTATGGGTGACAAATGGAATGATGTTGTCTTTTCTGATGAAAATAAGTTTAACCTAGACGGATCTGATGGGCTTAAGTATTTTTGGTATGATCTTCGCAAAGAAAAAGAAATATATTCAAAGCGGTCATATGGTGGCGGCTCAGTAATGGTCTGGGCAGGTTACGCAGCCTCTGGAACTACAGAAATAGTATTTCTTCAAGAGAAAATGAACTCAAATAGTTATGTTGATATGCTGGGTGACAATCTTTTGCCAGATGCACCGTTGATAACCAGTGGTGACTATTTATTCCATCAGGACAATGCATCAATAAATGTGTCCGCAGCTGCAAAATCATATGGTTTGACGCAAATTCTGTAAAACTGTTGACTGAATGGCTGGCTAAAAGTCCCTATCTAAACCCAATCGAGAATTTGTGGGGTATTTTGGCGCATGAAGTTTACAAAAATGGCACTCAGTACCATAACAAACGAGAACTGATGTCATTAATTGAAAAGGCATGGAAAAATATCCCTGTGAGCACCCTAAAGAAACTAACGAGCTCTATGACGTCAAGATTAATTAAAGTAATTGAAAATAAGGGTGAACTTATAAATTATTAATTGTTTTGACTTGAAAATTTTAAATGTCCTTATAATTTTGTCCAGTTTCGCTGTTTGTTAAAATTTATAACGTATTTTATAATTATGAATTTTATGTATATTTGCAAAAAATCTTATTTAAAATGCTTGGTTTACTATTGGCTAACATACATAAAATTTGCATAATTCAACCGTGATTTGTCGAAAAATCGTTAGATCTTTTCTACTCCACAATCTTTTCTACGCCACAAAAGCCACAAAGGCAACAAAAGCAACAAAATTTGGCGACTTGGCAGAGTCAGCCCCCATGCTATTGCATTGCTTGGCGCCCTTGGCGGTCACCAAATTTTGTTGCTTTTGTGGCGTTTGATGTCGTAGTGAGGACATAGCCTTATAATTCTGACCACCACTGTATATACAAACTAAAGAGTTTGTCAAAAACTTTTTTTTAATGTAGGTATTCTTTTGACGAAAACAACGAGTTGAATGACGAAGAGAGTCGCATGGCAGTGAAGGAAGAAATGTACTTTTTTAAGAAGTTGGGCGGGGGCACGATTGTCGACAACGGATCTGTCGGTTTGCGAGCCAGTGATCAAGCTCAGTTTCTAAAAACCATTTCCAATGAATGTGGGGTCAATGTCGTAGCAGGAACAGGTAAATATTTCTCAACTACATAATCGTACATTATCGTATGATATTCTCTCGATATCTTTTCGATTTATATGATATCGAGAGATTATTAGAAAATATCGTGTGCTACCAAGGGCCGTTTCAGGATGAAATCTCGGAAGGGCCATTTCAAACTACCAAAAGAGTGGATGGGAGGAATGGAGGATGACATTATTACGAGGGCTGGTTTTTTTTTTCAACCTCCGATGGGCTGTAACAAAAAGACGGCTCAAGATACAAAAAAGATTTTTTTTTACCAAAAGTAAAGTACAATACTGCTTATTTCTCCATATAATCACCTTGACGATTAAAACATTTTCATATCTGTAAACAAGCTTTGAAATACCCTCTTCATAAAATGTAACCGCCAGTGATTTGTTTGAAGGTAGTTGTGACGGTTTCTTTGAGCTCCACGTCAATTTGGAAGTGCTTCAATCCAAGCCACTATGCTTATCAATAATTCACTTATGGTAAACCTTAGAGTTTCCCTAAACTAAACACTTGGTCAACTCGCTAAACAATACTGATATTCATGAAGAAGGGGACCAAGGAAGCAAGTCTGTCGCTACAGACGGTATTGTTCAACGAGTTGACCAAGTGTTGAGGGAAACTCAAAGGTTCACCATAAGTGAATTATGGACTAGCAGTGGCTTGAAGGACAGAAAAAAATAACGTAAAGCTTCCAAATTTACTTTTTTTAAACGAAACGCGTCACAACTCCCTCCCAATCATTGGCGGCTACATTTTATGAAGAGAGTATTTCAAAGCTTGTTTACAGGTATAACAAATGCCTTAATAGCCAAGAGGATTATGTGGAGAAATAAGCAGTGTTGTACTTTACTTTTGGTAAGAAAATCTTTTTTGTATCTTGACCTGTGTTTTCATTACAGCCCATCGGAGGTTGAAAAAAAACAGCCCTCGTAAATTAAAAAAAATTAAGCGTAATGAATTCCTAACATGACCTTAATTTTTTAAAAACTAAACTAATTAAATTTTTTTTTAATAATTATAACATTGAAATTTAATCAATGTTTTTGCCGATCAAGGTTTTATGAGTAACTATATGTTGTTTTGAGAACATAGACGACTATATTAAATTTTTGGCGTAACCAAGTTATGTTTCGAACCACAAGGGGTTTTTTTTTAATTTAAAAAGAAAACAACTGTAGCCCATTCGCCGATATATGATAGCCCGAATGAACAAAAACACGTAATATTTGACGATATTAGTTTTTAAATTAAAAAAGGTAGATAACTACGCATGATGCACTGTCAGAGTATCGTAAATGGACTATAATGTCCAAATGGAGTGTTAATTAACTTTTTTTCATTCTTCAAAAAAAGTTATTTTATTACGTGAGATTTATCATTGAATAAGGAAATATTTTCTCCTTGTCCAGACTCTCTTTGGAACTTATACTTCTTAAAACTATATTATTATTATCAGACATGGGATGTATCGTATTTGAAGAGTACAGGGGAAGAACACCTTCATCGACTGGGAATCTGTCTGCATCAGATCTGTTTGGCGAAGATAGCGAGTCATTGAATAAACTGGTGTGAAGGAACTAGTTTTGCCTTGCTTCTTATCACGCGGTCTATGGGTTCACTATCTCTATGATCAAGATTCACGCCAGACAATAGTCTGACGCTTGCACCACAGAAGAACCAAAGGACAAACCGGTTTCTGATAGCCACTACTTCTCTAGACAAACCGGTTAGTGTATCGTTTTTCTTCCGGCAGCATCTTATCTCCAAGTGGCTGTGTTCAAACTAATAATAAGCAATGTATTTCAACATTACATCTACCAAATACTGAACCACAGCAGTTTAAGTATAAAAATAGCTTTCATAACCCTTTTTTATTGTTATATAAGGCATATTACTCTATCTTTAGATATTTTGAAAACATTTCCGATTTGTTATTTCACTGAAAACAGTTGCTCACCTGTAGTTAACAAATACCTGTAGGAGTCGCTTCATTTTTCTAAATCTATTTATAGATTTTTGAATTGTAGTTTTAGTGTATCCATTAGAAGACAAAGTTAAAGTGTCATTATGTTTACCTTCACTAAAACTTGAACACTGCCATTTTTTTTATCTCTTTATAAACAATTAAGTTTCGTTGCTAATTTTAACGAAGAAACCTTCTTGAATGGAAACCACTTTGTACAAGTTGTTTATGGGACTCTTTAATTTGTTTTTAACTAGACAATCAATGGCCTCCTTAAAAATTAAATATTTTTAAACGTTAATTCAAGGAGAAATAAAACCGATTGGTTAAAGCTATTTTGCATATTTTTAAATATTACCCAAACAACAGACAGTATCTTAAACGGGAAATGGTAACGAGAGTCGGTCTAGGACTAAAGTCCACCCTTAAACTAGGATATTTTCTTTTTTTTTATACTCTGAATTTTATTTCACAGTATATCATGATAATTTAATTTCGTGTAGAAAAAAATAAAACAAGAAAATATACTAATCTTCTAATGGATACTTTGTTTTGAAAGCAGTTGTTAAGTTTCCAATGACGCTTTTTCGTTGTCCGTCACGTGGTTTATTTTTGTACATCTTTTTACGTTAAGTTTTGATTGGGGTTTCCGCTTCTACTCTTATCCCAGGTTTTTACGTGAGTAGCTCGCAGTCGCAGTCCGTTTTGAAGATGACAGTGGAGGAAATGACCGGGAAGATGCGTGAAGATCTGCTGATCGGCATGGATGGGACCAATATCAAATGCGGGGTGATGGGAGAAGTTGGATGTTCCTATCCTTTAGAAGGTGAGGTTTCAACTTTGACTGTTTAGCGGTTGGTGCTTCTGGCCGATTTTTCTAGCTTATTTTAATGAGTTGTAAGTTTCCAGTTGTCCATGCATAGCTTTTTTATGGAGCTTCATCGCTTCATGCCAGCTACGAAACGTAAAGCCTCTTAAGCCCCAGTAATATAAGGATTGAAGACGCACGTCAAGGCACTAGAAAGCACCCTGCTGCGCGATGTCAGCGTTTTATCTTCGCTTGGGTGGTTTGTTAGAGTTCGCGACTAGGCGATGCGCCCTATGTCAAGTGATATATACCAATGTCAAGTGACGAAGTCAACACATGAGCTGTCCTCCACGGACATCGTACGCCGACGAGACTTTAGACAAGACGGGAATCGGATAGATTTAACGAGCACGACTGTCTGCCCCAGCGTACTCGGAGACCACAATGATTGATTGGATTTTTTTTATTACTAGAACAAATCCGTTTAAAGGATGGCTTGGGCTCGAACCCGTAGTTTTGGCGGAAGGTCATACCCCCACCAAGCTTGGTCAAGAGGTTTTGGGTTTCAAAAAGCTTCAAACCCTCTTTCTCCCTCAAAAATGATAAAATAAATAACTTTATATAATAGCTTAAAATAAGTTAATAATGACTTTGATCGCAAAAAAATTTCTAAAAAATATCTCTAATTGCAAACAAGATCTGACTATTGCCCTTTCATCGTAAATTACTCTGTCCATTGTAATTAATTGGAATTCAATTATTTTAATTTTGAATTAATTATAATTCATTTGAGTGGTTGTTAATTAATTCTACGTGAATTTGGAGCTGTGTCACGGCCGATGCGCGACGATATGCGACTCTATTGAGTTTTTTCGTTGGGGGCTTGTCTGTGTCATGATGACGTCATGTGTTTGTAAATTATATTCTTATTATTTTGTGAATTACTCCTATGAGTCCTGATGTACAACTAAACTCATGAGCGTGTTAAAACATTCCATCCAACGTGAGCAGGGGCCGTAGTGAGCCTAGTGGTCAGCGTCTCGGTCTCGGGATCGGAAGGTCCTGCGATCGAGTCTCGGTACCACTGAAGACCTACCGAGTATATGCGGAGTACATGCTCGTTAAATCTGTTGGGTCCGAAAGTCCTCTAAGTTCCCATACCAAATCTGGGGGTGACAAGCCAATTCTGGGGATCCTCTAGTTGGCCTCTGTCTCTAAAAATTAGATGGATCCACTTATGTGTGTGTGTGTTGTCTGTTGTGTCTGTCTTACTTGACGAAGGTTTATAAGCGGGTCTCTGACCAAGCACACAAACCTGAATATATATGTCTACCAACCAACCAACGTGAGCACGTGTGATGACGGTTTATAAGCGGGTCTCTGACCAAGCACACAAACCTGAATATATATGTCTACCAACCAACATGAGCACGTGAATAAACGTTTTTTATTACAAGCTTCTCTCTCATCTTAATTATCACCTAATAAGTGATTATAATAAGCTCTTAAGATCGAATAATTTCTAAAAATGTAGAAAACCTTAAAGGGTAACGGAAAGATAACATAACTACTCTTATTTTGTAACAGATTTCGAACGCAGATCTCTAACAGCGACAGCAATTATACAGCAAGAAACCCAAGCTCCAGTTATAGTTCATCCTGGAAGAAATAAAAACGCTCCAGAAGAAATCTTAAGAGTTTTTCAGGAAGCAGGTGGAAAGGTTGGACATACTGTCATGTCGCATTTAGATCGTAAGTCTTCAACCGTTATGTATTTGCGTTAAACGTTTGGTATGTAAATTGTTAAACACATATTTTGTTTAAATAGCTCGTAGATGCGTTATAAAAACCAAAATTTAAAATTATTTAAGTTGTTTGAAGGAAAATAGCAAACAAAATGAGTACTTCGGAGAATAAACGTTTCTTTTATTTCAAAAAAAAAATAGGTGTAAAAGCACTTGTTTTATAACTTGATCACATCATATAGAAGCTTTATCCATTTCAAACTTTTAAATGAGAAACGTTCATTTCATGTACATGACCCATAAGATGTTATCGGTTGCAGTGGTAGAGGTTGAAAAAAAATTTCGTGCTATTAGAGTGCACTGTTAAAACTGAAGGCGGCAAATAGGTGTCCTTTTTCACCCCGGGATGAAATCGTCTAGGGGTGCCAGAATGAAGTTCAACTGACGGGACACCGCCATTCACTCCTGGGGGTGCCAAGTGTCACCTTCAGTTTTAACAGTGTAGAAGTCGAACCAATTTTTGGAGAAAGCAGGTCTATTTCCAGAATGTGATATTTAGTTCAACCTATGTTAAACCATTTTATGGTGTATCTACCAGAAGTTCATTTTATGGTGTATCTACCTATTCATTACACCAAAATTTGGTGGTTCAACGTTGAACTGAAATTTTTAACAGTATACGTTGTTCTCTGAGGCATTTAAACAATGTAGTGAAAATTATATATCGTCTTAATTTCTACTTTATTTTTTCCGATTTTATGATGTCATCTAGGTACTATCCACTCGAAAGAGGATCTTGCTGAGTTCGCTTCCATGGGCAGTTTTTGCGAATACGATCTGTTTGGGGTAGAAGTGTCTCATTACCAGGTTAATGAAGAAGTGGACATGCTAAGTGATGCGCAGCGCATTAACTTTTTATTACATCTAGTTCAAGAAGGATACGGGGACAAAATCGTAATAAGTCAAGATATTCATACTAAGCATAGACTTGTAAGTAAATTAGCACATCAAATCTAATGAACTTTTTTTTACCCATTTAAGCTTTTCTTTAATTCAAGGTGCATTGGTGGTTTTTTTGCACCAAAGCAAAGATCAATAAATACGACATGATTTCACTAAGGTTTTTTACTATTATGGCATATTTATATATAATGTTTTATTCCAAAATCAGTAAGAAGTTTTAAGAAATATGGCTTCTTCTTTATTTAAACTGATGTTTTTTAATTCTTAAAACAAGTGTAAAAATCCTTGTTGCACTTGAGACTTACGTTGTCAAGGTGTAGTAGTTCATGCCAATATTTATACTGTCGACCCGTTTCGTATACGAGTAGGAAACTTACTTTGGGTTCATTCCTCCGTTCATATTAACGGGGTCTATATATAGACTATATATGACCCTAAGCTTGCTTTGGAAGTTAATTGAATCGCTTATTTCAAAAACCTGTTAAGTGCAAATCACTTGATAGACACTGCCTCATGGGCCAGTAGCCTGGACAGATTTAACTCAAATATGATACCCGAAGTTTTAAATGTGATATTTTATATTCAAGGTGGTTTAAGTGATAACCCTTCTATATATAGGCTATGTTCCACGGTCGACGTCCGAACGGTACAAACAGCTTTTACACTATTGAATGAATTTTAGACCAATGATTCGCCTACCAACCTACAAGTCATCGTTGAATCTGCTTAAAGACTGTGTGCTTAATCATATCATTAAGATCAATGTATTTTTTAACCTTTAAAATTCTGAATTCTAGATCTTAGGGCGATCTTAGGGATTGCGATCGAATGACGGCTGTTCTTCAAACCAATGCCTCTGTGTTTAAAAAAACTATTTTCTAAGCAACATTTCTCCGTCTGTGTTAAATGTTTTTACAAACGGTTTTTTTATATGATAAATGTAGCTGACTTACAGGTCTCTATAATCCCACTTTTTAAAATTGGTTCGAATATTTTTTTAAAGTTTCAATAAAAAATCTTACAACAAAATATTTGAACCACTTTCAAAAAGTAGGACGATAGAGCCCTGTAAGCCAGCTACATTTATCAAGTAAAAACGATTTGTAAAAATATTCAATATAGCCGAAGAAATGAGGCTTAGAAAATATTTTTTCCATTGGATTAACACAGGGGCACTTTGGCTTGGAGACACTCGGTCATTCGGTCTCATTCATCATTAAGCAGTAACCTTCGCGTATCAGTGCGATGTTATTCCACAACAGTCATTATTTTACTAATTATTTTTTCTTTAGATGAAGTTTGGAGGACACGGATATTCTCATATCATTCACAGTATTGCTCCAAAAATGCTGAAACGAGGATTTACTAAGGAGAATGTAAACGACATTTTATACGTTAATCCTATGAAATGGTTAACTAACCAATAATATTCTTGCGAAATTTCTTATGCCTTTAATACAAAATGAACGATTAATGTTTTTGAAACTTAATACTTTGTACTATTTTGAATAACTATAGAATTGAAAATAAAATCCATTGTTCTACATGACCGTCTAATATGTTTCATTTGTTTATAAATTACTATTACTACACACCATTAACGTTTGGGATCGCTGCAATCTGTTTAGGTTATGTTGTACGTTTTTCCGTGTGTTTACTTCTAGCCTCCATGGAGCTTCAACAAAGTAAATTAAGCCTCATAATTTTGAACTCTGGTCAAGTGACGAGGGTTCCACTTGAGCGGGCACCCAAAGTAAACTAGTGGTGCCAAAGTGCGCTTGTTTGGGACTTTCGACTCCACAGTCGAAAGCGAGCACGTATGTCGCAGTGTACTCAGAACAAATACAGACAAACGCATTGCATAAATGAAGAATCCAGAGGAAAACATACGCTGGGATTTAAACCCGGTACGGTACTTTCTGGCAGCCTGGCCAGCTCCCTGACCATTCAATCGCCTATACTCGCCGCCAACCAAATTAGAACACGTTAGGGATGGCAGTTTTTCAGAAAAACTGGTTTTTCAAATACCGGTTCCATCCCTAAAGTGTAACAAATACGGGTGGCGGGAACTATAGTCGGCCCTGATTTTGGTTCCTCGAGGTAGCCAATTGGCCTTACTGCTTATAACGCATTAATTACTAGATGTTAATTAAGTATTATAAAAAAAGGGTGGATGAACTAATGTTGTGAATTTTTAATAAAAATGAGTTATTTTCCTTACATTTATTAGGATCACTTATTATTTTATAGATTACGTTTCAGACATCATATAAAAAAAGTTATTGAAAATAAGTCATTTTAAAATTATTTTTGAATTTATGATAAAAAAACTTTAAAAAAAAATTTTTGGGGAACAAAACTAATTTTTATTAAAAACGCACAAATTTATTTGAATCAATTATCATTTCATAGGATACGTTTCAGACATTATTTAGAATATATTTAGTGAAAATAAATGTCATATTCAAATTATATTTAAATTTATGATCAAAAACTCAAAAAAATAGGTTATTTCCCCCAAATTTATTATCACATGTCATTTTATAGGTCACATTTTATACGTCCTATAGAATATATTTAGTGAAAAATGTCATTCATATTTTAAAAATTTATAGTCCAAAACTCATAATTTAAATTTATGAGCTTTCCATGATATAATTTACATTTACAATTGCAGCCGAGTGAAGAGAGATTATCCAAACAACATTGTAATGCATGTAAAACATGCTGAAATCTAGTTATTCGATTCACTGCGCGGCGTTAATTAAAAATTCGCCAAAAATAGTCACAGCTATTAGCCCCCAGCTAAAAATAATGTATTTCCAATATAAAATAGTTTAAAGACATATACATGGTGGCTACATGGAGTCAGTGGGTTTTTTTTTCCGTAAGTCACTATAAAGATGAAAAACGGCAGAAACTTCATTTTAAAGTATACAAATTGCATAAATATATATATATATATATATATATATATATATATATATATATATATATATATATATATATATATATATATATATATATATTTTTATATATAATCCACTGAAAAGTTCATTTGTTAATGTATCTTTTTCAACCAATAAATATATTTAAAGGTTCTTAAAAATAGCCAAAATATATTAATATTATAACACTATTTTTCTTGCCTCTTCATAAAATCTTAGTTTAAGTTATTCTAACGCATTAATTATAATTACTTTGGACTTAAAATGTTGTTTTACGAAACTATAACTATCCTATATAGATAAATAAATATTCACTAAACTTCTCAAATAAAAAGTCGCGTTTTCGATTTTTGTTCATTGCACTCCGCGAGATAGGACTTCAGTTACACCGGCAAACACTGGTTCTTGGGCCGAACTAGTTAAACCGAAAGTTTTTTTTTTTTTTTTTTAAAACGAAAATCCCTTAAAAGTGGTTGTGCTGCTAAATCCACAACCATATTTATGGGATGTTCTTTTTTTTTTTGAAAAACTGCTAATGTTTAAAACAGCAACTGCATTTGCGCGAGCATGTGTTTTTATTATGTGCCTACAACGTTTGTACTTGAACATTTGTTCTACGAGCACTATAGAGTATAGAGTTGTTGCAACCACGTGACTTTTCAGAGCAAACTGCATCTGGCAAGGCCATAGTAATGATCCTGTGGGGGCAAACAAATACAAGAGACACCACCGTTTTCACTACGAACTCGTTTGAACGCTTGTTTTTTTTTTTTTTTTTTTTAAGAATTACGCTTTTAAAAAGACTTCCGAATATTATCGGAATATGAATAAATATCTTAAGGAAAGGTATTTGGAGAAAATTTCATTGTATAATGATATAGGATCCATATGCTTTATCTAAGAATGATACAAGTGCAGAATTTTCCAGATGTGTTATTTATGGATTATTGTTACTGATTATAGTTATGTTATAAATATTAACTTTTCGAATTTTCATCGGAGAACTAGGATAACAGTTTTAATTCGTTTTATTTATTAATGAAACTTTATAGAAAAAATACTGTTTAAAAGTATATACATTATATACACTACTTATGATCCATTTATTTTAATTCAGTTTTAGTTTGAAAGAAATATATCTAGCATTATATTGCACAGGGGATTGGATTTATAAAGAAGGAAATTTAGTTATAATTGTTTCAGTATTTTGGAATACAAAGAAATATTTTTTAAAAATTAAAATGTATTTTCATGTACTGTTTCATGTAGTAAGATTAGGGTATTTTTCAAAGAGCAATAAATATTTCTGGAAGACCTTAACATTTGTAAATCGCATGTTTTTTTATGTGTCCAAACCTAAGAAAATTTGCTGCACCATGAAGTAGGATTTAAAATTTCATCTGAAATAAGTAGTATAAAATACCTTTCGATCTCAGTTTGATATTTACCACAAATAACTATTCCGCAAAATGCAAGTATTTTGAAATTTACTATGAAAAAATCCTGATACACAAAAGCAACAAACCTTAAAACTAAGTGCGTACTAAGAGAAACGTAGGTCTGTTTGCCCCACAGTAACGGGGGGGATGGGAATGAAGAAGAGGGGGAAAGCAGATGAAACCGGTCTATTAATGAGATATTTTGGATTTAGATCAATTTTATGTGCAAGTCTACGGAGATAAGCTCAACTGGGCCCTCCTTAAATTGTGTTGAAAAAGAGTTTATATGGTAACAACTATAGTCAGGGCACCGGCACGTGGTTGAAAGAGTCCCATATGTATTTCAGGCGATGAAACCCTCCTGTTTTCACTTTTGCTTTTCCTATGCGATTTTATTGTTGTTTTGGTTTCACTTTCAAAATGATAGGATTTTTTTCGTCTGCTGATGTTCTATTTTAGAGGGTTTTTTTATGTGCAACTTGTTTTTATTCCTGCTATTTATTAAAAACTTTATCGGTTTTAATTATATTAAATTTCAAGTATGGGAAGCATTACCAAACCGTCAAAGTTGCTGGAAAACTTCGGTCTAGATTAAATTTTGTCTTATGTGGAGAAATTAAACGAAATTGTACGTGGGACATCAATTTAAAGTGATTCACGAACAGAGAAAAGCTTTAGTTCTACTGCAATAAAAGTTTGTTCACAACATTCGTTTTAGTAAGGTAAGAAAATACTGTATTGTTCAGAACAAATATAATTCCAGGACCAGAAGAACTAAAAATGAAGCCAAAACAGCAGGAACTTTTGCCATTCACGACGTGAAACATGCCCATTCCATTAATTGTCCTACGAATACCATTATTATATCTGACTTTCCTCACCTAGCAACTGTTGCTAGACATGACGTCAGGCTTACAGGCTCACTTTGAGGTGAGAATAACAAACGTCGAAATAAAATGTCGGCAGTTCGAGTTGCCGACAGTGCTTCCGTTAACGTTAGAGAAAAATCAGGCTCTAAATTACTTTATTAAACTTCCATGAATCATTCAAACCTTACATTCTAAAAAGAGCTACAGTTTTCAAAACGCTTTTATTCCGTTCAAGACGTCGAAATAAAATATATTTCAACGAACCAGAATATAATTTATATTCTTGTAAATTTGTTGGCAACGTTTTGGAAAAGAGAACTGCTACTTCTCGACCAATTCTCGACAGCCAAGATCAAATCTTGTTTTAAAGGACGTTCAAAGAGTTTATTATTTCCTTTAGGTGCTTAGACTTTGCCTTAGCAAGTAGCACAATTTGGAGAGGCTATAATCTTTAAAGCCATGTCCGATAACCGGAAAAAGGTATTATTGCGTTATTATTTGTTTACATATGCTAAGTATGATTTGTTTTGCATTGCGTTTGTACCGCTTTCTGAAGTGTCATATGTTAGGTTTTTAAATGAGTGATGATATGTTATGAAACATTTCATAAGCATCATAATTCATAAGGAAATATTTGATTAAAATTGACCTGTCTTTTAATATTATAATGTGCAGAATTGCACCTATCAATGTGACTAGTTCTTAATATTTACATGCATGCAATTATTATTTAATTTTGGTTATTTTTTTTTCTAAAAAAAAAAGCCGGCTAAATCTTATTTCTTTAAATTGTTATAAACTAATGTTCATTTGGGCATTAGAAAGATTTTAACTTTTATTCTCTCCCTAATTTTACATACAAATTAAATTAAAGTGTAGATGTATTGGAATTGTCGTGTAGTACTTAATTTTATTGCGGAGGAGATTTCAGTTTCACATTGTTTCAAGATATACATTTTTATACATATGATTAATGCAAATTTCACTAAGATATTTTTCAACTATGACTATTTATTCAAATTTTATTAAAAATGTCTTTTTTGTATATATATATATATATATATATATATATATATATATATATATATATATATATATATATATATATATATATAGATATATAAAAGCCACTAAATTTCCCTCTGTTGCTCGTGCAGATTTAAACATTATTGAAGAAAAAATTTGTTATGTGAGGATTTTGTTAAATTGTACATGATTGTACTTGTGACATGCTCATGGATATATTAGATTGGATATTGGATTTTTTGCTGTGTTTTGTTTATCAACAGTGTGGTAAGTCATTTTGGTTAATTCCTAGTTTCGGTATATGGCGACTTCTCTTTTCTCCCCAAACATGTTGTCGAGAAAACATTGTGTGATTAGACGATGCTACTCGTAAACCGCGAAGTCAAACAACTGTTGCCAGATTGGAATTATTTATCGCCTTTTTTTGTCGCCATCGTTCCGAAAAAATCGCCATATACTGAAACTAGGATTTAACCGTCATTTTAATTTTTCACATTGTTTACAACCTGTAACATATTTAATGCTTCGATTCAATTTGTTTATGAGGTTGTCTCTATTAACTTTACATAGGCTTTCTATATGCCATGAACAGGCCTGCTCAAAAGGTGGCTAAACCAAGTGAAGGACAGCACATGGTTTTATAAATACCAAAATGTTGATGTGTCAAAATCGTGTTTGATCTAAATTATAATTGTAATATTGTTCTCTGTTTAGTACTACTCTAAAAAGTATCTTTATCTGAATATCCATTTTTATTATAGTTTAAAATACTTTGAATTTTCTTAAAATAAAAATGCAATTAAACAAATTTAAAAATCTGCCAAATATCCGAAATCCGCGTTGGTTTTGCAGCAGTAAATATTGAATTGTAGTATGTACTATTATCTCTGAAACTGAGACTTCCTAGCAAAATGCCTAAACAATATTTTTAATTTCTGAGCGGAGTTCTAGGAAAGGTATTATTTTTTTAATATTATTATTATATTTGTGCTTATTTTTTTTTTGTTTGAAATCTTATAATTTACGAAAAATCCTGAAATTTCCTCACAAAATTTTAGGATTGAAAGCACTTTTGATTATTTAGTTGCTGAAGTTTTGCTATCTTATAATCACCGCACTTTCCCGATTTCTTAAACATCAGAATTTCCTGACTTCAGAAACGGTGCAGAATTCCAATTTCGGAATCGCCCGAGATTACCGATTTTCGAACTGCGGAAGTTTGCTATTTCAGTGTCGACGGAGATTCCTCATATTAGAAACACCATACATTTCTGAGACTGGCGTCTTTTGAGAACAACCGAGAATTACTTTATTGGAGACATTTTTTATGTGGATTTAGAAACAGTTTCGGATAATCGAGGTTCTACTGTGTTTTCCTGATGTTGCTTGGCTTACTAAATGCTATGTTGATGCATTAACTCTATTTTTGGGTCACTCTATGTCAAATAAATTGGTTCTTTCTTAATGCCCAAGTTGTCACTTGACCATTAACCTAAATCATGAGGACCCCTTTCCAATATCCCGGTATAGATCTAGTGTTATTAATTCAACAAAACCAAACTTATAGCCTATTTGTGGCAACCTTAGATCCAGTCATAACAAACATTCAGTGGCGGCTCGTGGCATACAGCAAGTACAGCCGAGCTGTACCTAAATATTCAGAAAAAGCAAAATCCCAAATCTGATCATAAATTTTTTATTCATTTCTGTATTTTACCATAGAAGCGCAATTTGCTTTAGTTTGCAATTTGCATTGTTGCTTTAGTTTTGGCTGCACCAACATTTTTGACCATGGGCCGCCACTGCAAACATTATGTCAGATTATCACGAGATGCACTTTATATTTTCAGTGTTTTCGCAAAATTGGCAAGCTAATTTCTGTGCTGTTGCCAGGTTTCTTCGGAACAATTACTATTTTAAACTAACTTTTGTAAAAAATGACCATGGAAAATTGAAGTAACATGTTTTGAAATTTGAATAAAGCAAAATATAAAATTTCAAAATAATATTTTGAAATACTTATTAACTATACCTTTTCATTGACTTTTAAATATATTGGTGTTTTGCACAGTAGTTCTAGACGTGTGATGTCTACCCAACCAAAACTGAAAAGTACAACAAAAGGTTTTAAGTAGCAGTTACTTTTTTGTTGTTTTAGAACTAATATTGCCAAATATCACATGAGCTTTATTAACTCCGGCTGTCACCTTTACCTTGAATAATCTTTAGCTATTTTTAACTTCATTTTTCAAATTATCATTAACTTGTAATTTACAAAAAAGGAACAAAAATGCCTTTGCCTTATTAATAAGAAGTTAAAAAAGCGAGGTATTCAAAGGCAATGAAAGATTAAAAGATCTTAAAAAGCATACAACATTTTTGGGACTCGACCCATTAACGACTTTGTGCATACCATTAACCACCTTTCCAAATAAAAACATTAACTTTAAGTTTTTAAAATCATTATCCGTGTAATTTTTAATTGTCCTACATAAATTGTTTAGTACGGTGGTCTTCTTTTGTCTTGTATTTTGTTCATTTAGGCTAAACTTAAGCAGTAAGCTCATTTGTGTGTAGCAAAACAATTTTTTGTCAATCTTTGTTGGTGGTTTAAGCTTACATAAATGTCCACTGTATCTTAGAATTATTTTTTTTTATAAAATAACTTCAGAAAAGGTGAATATATCCCTTGAACTGTTACATATAGCCCACCACGTTCTCCTCCAATATTTGCTAGAAATTTGCATCATTCATTCAATCTCAACTCAAGAAAATTGAATGTTTTTAAAATCATTATTCATGTAATTTTATTTTTCTTACATAAATTGTTCAGTACAGTAGTCTTCTTTTGCCTTATATTTTGTTCATTTAGGCTAAACTTAAGCCGGAAGCTCATTTTTGTGTGACAAATGTTCTTGCCAATAGAGTATTTGACTTAAAAAAAATTATTGGCCTAAAATATTCCTAGGCAAAAAAATATCAGACCCATATTTTTTCTTTTTTCCAAATACCGCCTAGAAATGGAGAAAAACGCAATTAAAATTGAATTATAATCCACGCCCCCCAAAACGATCCCCGTCAGAATATGAAGGATGTGACGTCACCTGGCAGCAAACTGTTTTGACATGCGCAAGAATCCGTAGTGAATACTGTAGTTGTTGTATTTGTTAGTTTGTTACTACATTTTAATTTGATTTATTAGTAACAGAGTGAGTAGAGGTGCGTAAAAGTTTTTTTTTTAACATTTAGCATTTTGTTACTAATGGTTGGTTTGCTGCGTTTTAATTTCATGATCCGCTATTTACATCTGTCAAAAGTTTTTTCATAGGCAACCGGTCGATGTAAATAATAACAATCACCAGCCTTAAAACTGAATAAAACCAATTTGGAAATGATTATTTTGTGGTACGCATATGCAATTTTTTTTTATTATAATTAATAATTTAAAATGTTAGTGAATTTTTTTATTACAAGTCGTGCATTTGCGGATTTGTTACTTTATAAGTACTTATTTTTTGGTGAAATGGGTTTGTAATATTTACATTGAACTTGGGCTAAACACCTTGATCAAGTGCGGAGACGGAAAATATTTCGGCTTCTTCTAATGAGTAACTATTGCTACTGTGCCGTTCTGTAATGTAAACATGATGTTTGGTGATTTCGTTTACTAAGGCCCTGTATTTGAGCTTAAAGTTTGAGTTTACTGGACTAATGTTTGAAAACATCGAAAATAAGTTCATTCACAAACAACTTAAGCTGTTTTAAATTTAATTAATAATTTTTAAATAGATAATTTATTCAAGTATTGAGTTTAATAAAAAGTTTTACTATATATTTACAAGATATTTATATAAATGCAGATATGAAAAAGGATACTTGAAGTTCAATTAAACCAAAATTATAGGAAAACTGATGTAGCTATTAGTAAATAGATTTTTTATAACGTTTTTTCTTTTAACTAGAACGCAGGAAAAACTTTTTGTTAACAGAAGTGCTTAACTGCTTTCTTGTTTTCTAGATTAGTAAAAGAAAAAAAATAAGTTCGGCGCGCCATCTATAGGCAAAGATAAAGATATAAAAGTAGTTAACATTACAACATTAAATATAACACTTTCCCTTGTTAACTGGATTATTATTTACACTTTTAGAACGTTTTCATTAAAAATATTAATAGTTTCCTTATAATCCGTTTAAAATTGGTTATTACTACCGTTGAAGTTTTAACATTTCAGAACTCATTAGAACAGAAATCCGGAGAATATTTTTTAAAAAAAACAAGGGCCCTACCATCATAAGCATCGATTCTCGGTAAATTTGAGCTGGCCGTTTTTGTGAATCCTTTTATTTTGTTTAATAAATATTAATAAGCACTGATTTACAAAGAAGGACTTATCTAAAATAAAACCTATGCATTTTAGACTTAAAGAGCGCTAAAACGTTTAAAGGATGTCTAAATTTGAATTGCATGAGGGGCGGTGCCAGGTGACGTCAGACTAATCAGCGTAGCGTTTGTAATCACGTGACCAAGCTTTGAAATATCTTGATTTTAAAACTTAATTTAAATAACATTTGAGTAATTTTTTGAAGAAAAACCAATGAATATTCTAGTTTCTATACTATGTTTATATAACTTTTTTGGGCGGTTTCCCGATTTAGTCAAATACCCTATTGTCATTAATGGCTTAAATGAAGTCTTGTCTTCAGTGCATACTGTAAAATCTGATGCATAAATCTGTTTAAATATTGTGATTAATAAATGTCATAATTGAACCATGGAGGGCTAACACTTTCTTCTCTTTTTGCTCTCCCCCACCTTGTATGCTATTAGTATTTATTTGAGAAATAAAATCGATACCATTAGAAAAAATATGACTTGACCGGTCTTCCAAAAAAATCTAACACTTTTCTTGATGCCCGAAACACTGAAGAGTTAAATTTTGAATTGAATTTTATCGGGAAAATTTGAATTTGACATAGATGAACTTATTGACTTTTTTTACAAAAAGTTAATGCCTAACCATTACCTCAAACTGTAAATAGTTGCAGCAAAAAAAAGTAATTGCTTCATTTATAAATGTACAATAACAAGAGAAGCGCATTTGCACTGTCAACCATGGATATAAATAATAAGTTAATGGGTTAGTGGTCAGTCACATTTCAAATATAAATATGCATTCCTGTTATTAAGTAGAAAAGAATTTTTTTTAAAAATACTGATCATTGTTTTATGTTTCTGTAAGGGACATGTGGGGTCACTAGGCGAAAATAAACTACTTTCCTACAAATGTAATAATTCAAGAACACCCTTCCACAGCGTATCAGTTTGTGAAAAAGAAACAAGAAATGTCATCCCAACTACAGTCTATGAATATAGCTGGACTCTGTTTCTAGTCATGATACTAGCAAAGTGTAATTGAATCCGTTCATCAACAGAAATATTAATAACATGGAATTAGTGTTTTTATTCAATTGTAGAAAAGACAAAATTCTTTTCACCCAGAAAAAGTGTTTTCCTGGAATCTGACTTTTCACAAAAGCTAAATTTAACTCCTTTAGAAACATGGTCAATTTCAATGGACACATTCTGATTAATGAAAAACAAAATTCTGTAGACTAATATAGTTTCATGCAAACTACAAAATATAAAACATCCTGAAGAATACAATAGACTTAATTGTGTAGGAAGTGCCTTGTATCACATCGGGAATAATATCAATGCCAAATGAGAAAGTCAATCTCCCAATCAATTACAATAAGCTGAAATTGTAGTCTCAAAAGCATTATTTCCCCACAAACTATGCTTCCAGAAGACATAACAATACTAATTGTAATGAGAGACTTTAGGAGTCAATGCATTGTGAGCAACATCAAAGGAATTAATAAAAATCTAGTTGCAATGGGCACTGTTTTGGGTTGGACAATCCAAGGACTGATTAAAAAGACCACACACTTTAGATCATTAACCAGAGTATATTTGCAATTTGACTAAAAATGAAGATAATAAGTTGAAAAAGTTTTGGTGTTTGGAACATCTCTACAACTTATAAATCGGATGAAAAAATATCATTGGAGTATTTTGAAAGAACAGTTTTAAAAACAGATCAGATTTGCCTGCCATTCAAACAAGAATAAATGAAATTAAATGACAATTATAAATTGCTAAACTGAAGTTCATGAATTTAATTAACAAATTTAAGTCTGATACTGAATTTTATAATGATTATAAAAAGGTTATTGATGCCCAATTTAAACTTAACATAATAGAAAAGGGCAAAGGCAGATAAAGAACTGGAAACAATAGAGCAAAATTACATGCCACATAAACCAGTTATAATAATCAATGAGAGTTTATGATCGTGTTCTTAAGAAAAGAGTTATTTGTTGCTTAACAATTCCTTATTTCAAGGTCTTAACTTAATTCCAGAATTGCTGAATATTTTATTATAATTTTGTAAATATTAAATTGCTATCATGGCTGATGTAAGAGTCCTACTTGCAAATTAAGAGGGACTGTCAGTCCCATAGAGCTAATGCATTAGTTTTGGAATCACACTTTCCGCAGAAGTATTGCTCTGCCATGTTATCCCATTTTCACCAGGTATGGGAATCGTCATAACATCAATTTGAAACAAAATTGAAAAGAAAATATCATCCGTTTATTTAACTATTATTTGATAAAGTTTTAAAATAGTGTCCATCTGCTGTATATTTTTGGCATTTTTAAACTTCAAAAATATAGAATTAAATAACTAGATAACATTTTCGTTTCAAATTGGTTTCATTTCGATGTTATGTTGATTCCCATACCTGGGAAAAAAGGGCTAACATGGCAAAGCAATACTTTTGCGGAAAGTGTGATTCCAAAACTAATGCATTAGCTCTATGGGACTGACAGTCCCTCTTAAAGTAAGCGAAAAAGACGGAAACTCAGAATTTTGTGGCTGCAAAAAAGGAAATTTAGATGATCCCAGAATTGTTAAGGCATTCGACTTGCATGGGAAAGGTCCCAGGTTCAGGTACAGGCATTGACAAAATATCTGCTAAGCTATGAACAGCTCATGCAGCTAAAAAATGTCCGACGAATAATACACAATGTAGGGGAGTGCACAATAAATATGCTCCTAAGTACCGACGCTGTGTGTGATGTTGCTCCTAAAAGTTGCGTTGGGTACCTACTCGGGTGTCGGCTTGTCACTCGACTGAAGTTGGCAATCCAAATTTGATTGTCAATCCATTGTTTGAAATGTATGGATTGCAAACCAAAACAAATTTAGTTTTCCCATACTTATTTTCAACAGAAAAAAAATCCATTGTGCTACAAATAATTCCAGTATAAGATCCTTAATTGATTACTACACTTTCGGAGGAAGTAATTAAGTTTAGAATTGAATTCATCATTCAAAAGATGTTAAAGCAATTCCTAAATAGGTAAATGTATATTTAAAGATTAAACAGTTTGGACACTACTGCAAGTCATGATTCTTAATTTCCAAATCTGTAATTTATCTTTCTTTGTGATAAATATATATTTAATTGATTTAACTTTAAAATTTAAATTTTTGTTTTGGTAATATTTCATTATCAACAGCAAAGAATTTTTATTTTTGAATGTGCTTTTGGTTTATAGAAGTTTTTTTTACGAATCTTTTAATTTTGGGTTTTTCAAAAGAGAAAACAGCGTCAAAATCTCTTTAAAGGGCTGCAGGTTGCCGGTGGAGTCAATACAATCATCATACCACAAAATTTTCAAACACCAATCGTGCAAAAACTTCATTCTACCATGTTGAAATTGAAAGATGAAGGCACAAGCTAGAAATTACTGCTACTGGAAAAACATTGACAAAGATATTAAATTTCTAGTAAACAGCTGCGGGCCGGGGAGCCTAGTCAGTAAGACGCTTGCCTTAAATGCTTGGTTTGGGTCCCATTGCAGAATTCTGATCCTCCAACTAAAAACTGGAACAGTGCACATTGAGTATGCTAGACTATAAATTGGGTATTTCTTTCTAATTGGGGTAGAAAAACTCAATATGGCCAGAAATCTGTGTGACAAAAAAGACTCGATAACAGCCTCAACAACCCACTGCATAGAATTATAATAAGTAATCAAGAGTGAAAGAGAGAACAAGATCTTCACTTTCAAGCCGCGTGACGCAAGGGATCTAAAAAGGAAAAAACCTTCATTTTATACTTGACTGGGGGGAACGTCGTCTGCTTATGCGGGCCGTACTCAAAATGGTACATTGATGCTGAGCATACGACTGTACAGAAAAAATCAAGGAAGGGCCTTTTACACTTCATTGGCGAGATTTCTGAGCAACCAACTTTCCATAAATTTTTCCGCCTAGGAGGCCATATTCTATCCACAAACTAATGTCAACACAACCAAGTGGAATTATGGCGTCATTGCTGAACGTCTTTGTCGAGTCCGCTACCTTACCATTTACAAACTTGATGACGATTACATCATCAAGAGACACTTCGATCAACTTTACGAGTGCGAAGTAGAAGTGAGGGTTTAACTTTCTTCTCCACGGGCAGGTCTTGTTCTACTCCTCATTAGAACTCAAATTTAAATTATTAATTAAAAGTTATTAATCTTAATTTAGTATGTTAGTTTTATGTTTTAAGCTTAAAGATGTATTATTTCAATATGTATTTTTAAGAGAGATTGTTGTGTATGTATGTCACATCGTAATAAATTATATTTGAATAATTTGTGTAACATTTTGGTTGTCTTAAAATATAAAAAATTTTGCTTTACAATATAAACAGAAGCAAGAACAACATGGCCTCATCATATTATTCATCTCTTTTATTTTAGTTATAGAAATAATGCGCATGATAATATATACAAGATATGTTGTTTCTTATCCTCCTTGTCTGACGGAGTCGGACAAGTTCCACAAGTTCGTTGATGGTTAGAAAGTGTGACTAGAAGAGGATTGCAATAAAGATCCACTTTAGAGAGTCCCATGCAATCCAAGAGGTGCTCAGGAGATGACTTTGGCATTTGATGCAGGTGGTGAAGGCAGGTCTTCGTTGACTTATACAAGATATTGTCATATTGATTTTTTTTTATAAAGCACTGTTAATACAGGTATGTTTGTGAGGTTTTAATTTTCGCAAGCTCAATGTAATCGAGAAGCTGCTTTTTTGACAACTTTCACTTACTACTATTTTTTAAATATTATACAACTACATCTTAAATAAAAAACATTAGTAAAACACTGTAAAACCACGGAACTTTTCCATAAACATGGTAGAAGCTGGATAAAGATGCTGTTCCCTCCAATTTTGTGGTGTAATGTTACTCCATAAAAAAACACTGGCAGCACTTTTTGCTAACTTCCACTATGTTTACTGAGCAACGTTTCACTAGTGTCTTTTAGTGTACTATTGTTTTATACTCCAAAAGTCACTCTCAAAGCTTTTGAGCTGTCTGTTATTAATGACTGGAGATCAACAAAACTTATATGTACTTTTCTAAATGAAAAAAAATAACAGTTGAAGAAATTGCAAACATGTGACCTCATGATTAAAAAAAATGAGAACTATCCTGGTAATGAACATCTTTCATTCATTATATGCTCTCACACTGAAGTTAAACAAAAAATATGTTTAGGTACTAGTTCTTTTTCAACCATACCTTTTTTAATTTTTGTAATGTAACCTATAGATTTTTCTAAAATGAAAAGAAACCTCTGCACCTATTAAGAACTAGTACCAGTACATCTATGAAAAATTAGGTTAGATCTGAGCATTTTTCCTGCATGTAGGAATTGGTTGATGTTCACAAAACCATCCAAGGCTATTGTGATTCTGTATGAGATTTTGATTGTTTTTTTATTTACAGGTGGATGCAATATTAAAAGATTTTACTCTTTCCAATGATGTACTTTTAAAAGTATCGTCTCTTCTATTACAAGAATTCAACAATGGGCTGGGAGCTAATACACACCAAACCGCTACTGTTAAAATGTTCCCTACTTTTGTCAGGGATGTTCCTAATGGCACTGGTGAGTATATTTCTAAAAAAAATTTATTAGGTAAGAGATAATTAGATTTCAATGTTGAGTTGTGAACTAGTAAAACTTCTACACAAACTAAGAAAATTAAATTAAGGTTTATCAAAATTTATTTACTATTTTTCCACCACTATCCGAGAGTTGAAGATGCCCAGAGTTTTAAATAGGGTCTATCCAATAAAAATAGCTATGTTACAGTTTAATTCTGTTGTTTTTGTGTACTGGTGTAAATCGAAGGAATACTCACAAAAAAATTATGCAATGTACTGTGCCTTTTTTAAAATCTTTAGCATTACAAGTACTTTATTACTGAAAATCTTAACAGAAATCAAGTACCTAAAGAGGACTCAACTGCTAATAAGCCTCAGTCCTGCGCAGTTACTACCCGTACGCATAATGCTTGTACGGTGCCCTGTAATTAAATAATACTCTGTATTGTAATGTTAATACTCTGTATTGTAATTAAATTTTCCTGTATAAATTCAAAAGTTATGTGTTGAGAATAGTAATTCTTATAAAAAAAATATTTGTAAAAATTAATTTTCAGTTTAAATTAAATTCAAAAGTTATGTGTTGAGAATAGTAATTCTTATAAAAAAAAATATTTGTAAAAATTAATTTTCTGATTACTATACTACAGGATTTTAATAACAGTCTATGTCTAGTGGCTCTCGGATAGGAAAATTTTTTATTATAATTATGGAAAAATATATTTTTAAACTTTTTGTTTATAACTAATTTAAATTTTATTTATCATTATTATTTTTAATAGTTAATCAGTCAGTTTTAATAGTTATCATTTTTAATAGTTTGAGTTATTCACAACTGCTTTACTGTGAAATTTTAAATTTTATTGTGCAGCTGGCAATGTAATTGCTCTTTTGTAGGCAAGCATTCAACGTGGCTGCTGTTTGGTTTTAATGATTTGAAAAACATTCTCAACATTAACTTTAATAAACTTTCTTTCTTTAAATGATGAGCTCCATCTTCTGCACTGTGTAACCTCGTCAGCGCCAACCAAGCATCTTCGCACTAGGATATTTAATAAAAACTAAAGCCCCTTTCCCAGACTTGGATGCTGATACACTTTAAAATTTTCTTTAAAAAAAAAATTTATTTGGGAAAAGATAATTTCTTTTTTATAATAGAAAGTTCTATATTAAAGAAATTATTTATCCTGTACCTAAAAAGTGTTTGAAATTGAATCCCTACATTGTATTTTAATTTGTCAATGTTTTAAATTTCAGAAAACGGCAAATTCCTGGCTCTGGATTTAGGGGGAACCAATTTCCGAGTGCTATGTATTGACTTGGATGGTGAACAATTCAACATGATGAATGAAATCTATGAAATTCCTCAATCTATAATGCTGGGCTCTGGAGAACAAGTAAGGATATTTATCTTTGTTTTGCAGATTATTTTGTATTATCAACTAATATTTTTTGTACCAAAATCAGATGTTTAGTATTCATGGAATATATATCTGAAACTGTAAATTTGACTACTTTGGTTAAAAGTAATTTTTTTTATGAATCTTTATTTAAAATTTTTAAATGGAAGTCATCACCATAACATTTCTGGAAAAGGCAGCTAATAATGTATTTATATGTAGATTTATATGATAGATAAAAATCAATATTGCTAGTTTTGCAATAATGAAAGTTATCGAGTACTTATTATAAAAAAGTTTTTTTTTATTCCATTCAAATTTATTTTTACTTTCAATTTATCATGATTTTTTATTTATCATATAAATGTATTATAAATATATCGTAAAAAAATTTATACTCTCTAGGTTTTATTTTGCATTTTTGTTCCTTATTTTATTAACCTTGTGTTTCTAAAACAAATGTGCATAATTTCAATTATTTTTTTTTAAATGCTTACTCATTTTCAGCTATTTGATCACATAGCAGAATGTCTTTCGCATTATTTGGAAACACTTGGACTTACTCACCGAACTTTACCTCTTGGTTTTACATTCAGTTTTCCATGTATACAGAAAGGTTTAACAAGTGCTATTCTTGTTGGATGGACCAAAGGATTTAATTGTGCTGGTGTTCAAGGGGAAGATGTTGTTCAACTACTCAGAGAGGCAGTAAAGCGTAGACGGGTAAAAGCAATTTTTTTAATTATTTAATAAAATGCTTTCATAAGTTCCAATTCAATTTAAAATTAATATTGGAACTTAATCTATCATTCATGACATGCAATTTTTTGTGTGAATAGTACTAGATTTGCCTACTAGCCATTGACAAAAGTTTAAATGTTCAGAAAATCGCCCATGCATACAGTAAAGCCCTGGTTTGTAAGAACAAAATATTGGCCTCTGAGCTGTGCGTCCAAATTTTCCGCTTTCTTATTGGCCCTAGTTGTCACGTGACTGCGGCACCAAAAATAACGTTGATCTCGGCGTTCGAAAATCTCTAATCAGTCGTGGTTTTAGTAGAGCGTCCAAAACGTGCGAAATGGCCGATGTTTCTACCTATTCAAAAGAGATAAAGGTGGCATTAGCTCACTATGCATGGGTTAGATGTGGACACATCGCTAGACGTGAATTCTAACAAACCATCCAAGCAAAGATAAGATACTGATATTGCGAAGCAGGGCGTTTTTTAACGCTTTGACATGTGTTTTCAGTCCTTACACACCAGGGCTTAAGTCTTGCATCAAAAAGTCTTTCATTATTTAAAATTTAATTTTACAGAGTGTGGACATAGATGTTGTTGCCATAGTGAATGATACAACTGGTACTTTGATGTCTTGCGCTCATAAGAATAAGGATTGTAGGCTTGGGTTAATTGTTGGTAATAAAAGTTTAAAATATTTTTATTGCAATACATTTTGCTGTTTGTTTTAAATTGGTAGCTTAATTTATTATAATTTTTTTTAACCTAACTCTTTTAGCTTTTATATTAGGCTGATTTCATGCAAAATTATCCTTTCTGTAGTGTAATTCATGTTTGTAAAAAGTGATTATCACTACAACTTTTAACATTGAACGAAAAAAATTAATAGAATAGCTGATCTGCACTTATTAAAACTAATGTAACTTGCTTCATTTAATTTGATTTATTTTTCGAATTTAAAAAGGCTTGTAATCTCCTATTAAATTGTGACTTACACTACAGTTACATGGAATTAACCATTAGTGTTAAATAATATTTGTATCCTCTCTAAACCCTTATTAGGTACTGGAACAAATGCTTGTTACATGGAACGATTAGAAAATGTTGAAACATGGACTGGTGATCAAAATGCACCTGAGCAAGTCATAATTAATACTGAATGGGGTGCATTTGGAGACAATAGATGTTTGGATTTTTTACGAACTGTATTTGATGAACAAATTGATGAGTGCTCTCTGAATAAAGGAAAACAGTTGTAAGTATATATTTTTTAACTTATTATTATAACTGAATAAATTTCAATGTGATATATTTAAGTGAATTGATCATGTAACCAGCAAATCATATGTATGGTTTACCTTTATGGTGGCTGCCCTCATGTTTTCATTGCAAATATCTAATACAAAATATGATAACGCTTAATTTTCAAAGAGAGGAACATTTATTAACCTATAATAGCTTAGTGATAACTGTTTATACAGTAGAACATCTCAAATCCATAATCAACAGGAACAATGATTCCTTATATGGGATTTTTCTGGATTACGGATAATTTTCTGATTTTAACCCATGCAGCACAATAATCGGATTTATCTATACTTCCAGATGCATCACCATATATTATTTTACTTTTAAAAAATTTAAGCCTTAAAAATGAAAAAAAGTCTGTTAAATTTCCAGAAATGTTTAATGTAACTGCATTATTAGTCGAATAGTCACCTCTAAACAATTTTTGCACTTTCTTAATTGTGCAAAAAAATAATTATAGACCTTTTTGAATTTTCTACTAAGTGCAGATTTTTCTCTCAAAGCTTGCTTAGAATTTAAAACATGCAAATTTCTATCTCTCTACATATGATGGACAAAGACTTGATCCTTATAAACGATTTCTGTGAGATTTGAAATGTTTTATTATATAATGTTTTTATTAAACACATTTGGTAATCAGCGTTTTTCCAGTGACATGAGTAATTGCAAAGTAATTGAGTGTTTCAGTCTTCTTGCATTTTAAGTTCAAATAAGCAATCAGCCAAAGACTTTTTCTGTAACATTTTAATTATTCTATCAATAATACTTTTTATGAAGTATGTGGCTATGTTTTTCTGGATATGTGGCAGATCGCAACAGTGGAATGAGATTTTCAATTAATCTGATCCAATTGACGTTTGAATATTCCCTTCTTAAAACCTTTAAGGTTATTTCTATCATTTTAGCAACATAAATATCTAATTATGAAGAGAAAACACATAATTTTGCAATTTATAACTTCATAAAAAATCTGAATGTCCGTTTATTAGATTATATTTCGGACTATGAAAGTTAAATTGGAAGTTTGGTTCGCTGGTCTTGTATCCGATTTCGGATAATTTACATAAAAGTTTAACAAAATAGTTTCAAAAACAACAACAAGAAAGAAAATACCAAAAATAATCCAGTGTTTCCGGATGAATAGTAGTCCTGTATTGGCAGTATAACTTTCATAAAAATTTTCATAGCATGTTACAGAATCCTCAATAATTTATTATCTTAATATTTTTTAGAGTAGCAGATAGCATTCTAAATTTTCGCTAACATTTTAAGGGTTCTTTTTAAAAGAATTACTCAGCACACCAGGATGTTCAAAGGGTTAATATAATTTAATGGGAGTGTTTAGAATTTGGTTTTTCTGAACTAAAAAGCTTTAAATTTATGTATTTCAGTGCTTTCATTTTAATAATAATTATACTGTTTAATTCCTTTTATTCATGCAAAAAATATTTTTAGGTTTGAAAAAATGATATCTGGAATGTATATGGGAGAAATAGTTCGAAGAATTGTTGTTAAACTTGCTGACAGTGGTTTAATATTTAAAGGAAAATTGTCTGAGAAATTTTCTACACCTTATGCATTTAAAACAAAATATGTGTCTAATATCGAAAGGTAAATGTATTTTTGTTTCAAAACATTATTAGTTTTTTTTTTTTGTAAAAACAAGTCTTCTCAAACAAGACTAGAACTTCCTACCATAAACATCTTTTTAAAATGTTTTATTGAATAAAATGTCGTACAATTTATTTGAGAAATGAAGCATTCTATCACTGTTTAAATTTATCTAACAAATTATTTAAGTAATTTTTTTCTTTTTAATTCAATATATTTGAAAGAACTAATTAAAAAAAATTAATGAAAATGTAATTAAAATAAATTTTATCTTAACATCTTCATCTGTCTCATGATTAACCCATTAACGACTTTGTGAATACCATTAAAACCCTAATTCGCAAATAAAAACGTAACTGAGTTTTTAAAATTCATTTTTAGCGTATGTCTGTCCTACATAATTTGTTCGGAACTATAGTCTTCATTTGTCTTAGATTTCATTTATTTAGATAAACTTAGCAGAAAGTTTGTTTTTATCTGGCACATTTTCTTTGCTAATAGGCATTAATGAGTTAAGTTTGAGGATAAGTTTTTTTGTTGTATTTTTCTACATTGATAACCATATCAAAGTTTAACAATGAACACTACAAAAAAAGTTTTTTTTTATGTTTTAAAAAAAATTTGTTTGTTTTTTTCCAGTGACCCCAAGCAGAAAACCAATGAAACAATGGTAGTCCTACAGAAAATGGAAATTAGTGAAGCATCACAGGAAGATTGTGAAATTATGAAAGCTGTTTGTACTTGTGTTTCAACAAGAGCAGCACATTTAGTCTCTGCTGGTAACTAAAAATCATTCTAATTTTTTCTTTACTCGTACTTCTATACTTAAAATTGTATTTTGCAAGAATTAATGTTTGGAATACTATAGGCTAATTCCAGGCAAAATTATCCTTTCTGTAGTGTAAGTCATGTGTGAGTATTAAACTATTACTACATCTTATAACAGGGGTTCCCAACCGGTGGTACGCGTACCACTGGTGGACGCGGGGAAATTTCAGGTGGTACGCGTGAGTGATGTGAGCTAAAGCCCTGGATCCTACCCTGAGTGGATAAAGGGCTTTAATGTGAGCAACATGAACGTGACGTTATTAATAGCTTCTGTATGAATGAACAGTAAACACGCACACATTACTAGACTGCTTGTCTCTGTAGGAGTGGAAGTGATGGCGACAGGGTTTTCAGCGTCTAGTATCTTGCGGGCGCTCTATTATGTCACCGTACTGCTAGGTTGCCAATGTTTCATCTCTCTTCCCCCACGGCGCAAGCTATTTATAACTTCCCCTGCGCCTACCAGAGAGGACTCTATGGCGCCTACGTTTTTCCGAATCACAATATTGCCAGTGATTTTGCGATGTTTATATGTTGTTATGGTTTATCGTGGGTGTTGTAATAATTTTGATTTCGTATAAGAAAACTGAACTATGAAACGATTTCTGACTTCTTCTTCAAAGGATTGTGCTAAAAAACCTAAATCACCGGCTAATCGTAAATACGATGAAAGCTACTTACAGTACGGTTTCATAGTGAAGCCAGGGACTGAAACCAGTGACATTCCTATTCCTCAATGTGTTGTATGTCTTGAAACACTTTCGAACCAAAGCATGAAGCCTTCTTTACTGATGCGACACCAAAATACTAAGCACCCTGATTTGATTGGTAAGCCCATTGAATTTTTTAAAAAAAGAAACCCAATGTTTGTCGAAGTTTGTCAATACTGATACTAACTTGATAAAGGCGTCATACCTTGCTAGTTTAAGAATTACAAAAGGTGGAAAGCCTCACACAATCAGTGAGACGCTTTTACTGCCGGCCGCTGTAGATATGGTCCAAGCCGTGTTCGGAGAAAAGGCAGCCAAAGAAATTCAAAAAATACCAATGTCAAATAACACATTAAAGAGACGAATTGTAGATATGTCTGATAATATTGAAGAACAACTGGTTTTAAAACTCAAAGAATGCACTTATTTTACACTTCAAGTTGACGAAAGCACTGACGTTACAAACACGGCACAGCTACTTGTTTTCGTGCGATTTGATTATAATGAAGAGGTGATAGAAGAGTTTTTGTTCTGCAAACCACTTGAATCAAATACCACAGCGGAACTCATTTTTAAGGTAATTGATGAATATATGCTCAAAGTAGGCATTCCCTGGCCCAAGTGTATTGGCTTGTGTACAGATGGGGCAAAAGCTATGTCAGGAAGATTGACAGGGCTAGCAGCAAAAATAAAGGAAGTGGCTCCTGAATGCAAAAGTACGCATTGTGTCATCCATCGAGAAGCATTGGCTGCTAAAGGTATGCCAGAAAATCTTAACTCTGTTCTATCAGATGCTGTGAAAGTTATTAACTTCATAAAGGCTAGGGCTCTAAACACAAGATTATTCTCCTTGATGTGTGAAGAAATGGGTGCCACGTTTAAGACTTTACTCCTACATACAGAAGTGAGGTGGTTATCTCGGGGGAAAATTTTGAAGCGTCTCTGTGAACTGAGATCAGAAGTTTATATGTTTTTAAGTGAAAAAAATCATGATATGAAAGAAATGTTTGCTGATGAAGAATGGTTGTCAAGACTGGCTTATCTAGCCGACATTTTTGACAAACTCAACACATTGAACTTGGGACTTCAGAGTCCAAACACAACAGCCTTCACAGCCAGTGACAAAATAAACTCCTTCAAGAGAAAGTTAGTCCTGTTTCGTTCACAAATACAGGATGAGAATTTAGCTGCATTTCCTACTCTATCATCATTTTTTGAAGAAAATGGAATATCTACAATGTCAGATGTGGTTGCAGATATCATTGTTCACTTGGAAGGCCTTCAAAAAAGCTTTAAGAAGTATTTCTTTGAAGATTATTCAAAAGTGGACTGGATTAGGAATCCTTTTTCGGGAACCTCCCCTAATGAATTGGAACTAAAAGAAAGTTTTATCGATCTTACAGAAGATAGTTCCATGAAAGATTATTTTAAAGAAAAAAGTTTAATTAACTTCTGGATCGGATGTAAAACCGAGTACCCTTTGATTTTCCGGCAAGCTCTGCTATTTTTGATGCCATTTGTAACGAGTTACTTGTGTGAGAGTGGATTTTCTGAACTTTTGTACATAAAAAATAAACATAGAAGTAGAATAAGTGTTAAAGAAGACTTAAGAGTAAAGATAAGTTCAATTGCTCCTAATATTGATATTTTACTCAAATGCAAACAACAACAAGTTTCGCACTAAAGACTATACATTTTGTATGATGATTAATTTTTGCTGAGTTTGTACTAATTTTTTATTTGTATGTTTTAAGACCGATGAGTAACAAATATAACTATAAATGTATACCATTTTAGTATTTTATTTCTCCTTTATTATAAGCATGTTAAAAATATCTATCCATGAAATATGACGTTTTCTCATGAATTTAATTCAAAAAGCCTTTGAACACTTTTAGAAAAGTAAATATTATTTGTTTATTATATATATATTATATAATCGGTCTGGTGGTACGCCAAAATTTCTCAAAAAGTCAAGTGGTACGCAGGTGCAAAAAGGTTGGGAACCCCTGTCTTATAACATTAAATGAGAAAAAAATGCAGAAGTCTTTTCAAATTTAAAGCTTTTTTTAAAACATTATTCATTACACATTCATCATACATTACAAAAATCTTCAGATAGATGGAATTAGCATATGATAGAGAAATTGAAAATTTCGCTAATATTTGTATGCTTACAAACAAGAACTTGATTTTTAAACAGACTACTGCTAGAAGGAGAGAAGTTTTGGCATGGGGTTATTGTGTATATTGATAACTGATCGTGCTGTTAAGTGCTACTTAAAAAATTTTATTAGTTCAACATTTAATCATGTCAGTACTGGAGATTACATGCCATCCTTACTCATGATCTGTAAATCACTCAATAGGTTTTTATTCGTATAAAACATTTAATTTAACATTTATCTTTTTAGCTGTTGCTACAGTCTTGAATAAAATGAAAAGATCTCACACAACTGTTGGTGTAGATGGATCTGTGTACAGGTTTCATCCACATTTTAGGGAACTTATGGAAAAGAAAATTGATGAGCTAACTGACCCTAGCTATAAAGTAAGGATTAAAATTCTATTTAGAATTTTTTTTTAAAAATTAGAGGATATTTTTTTCTATTCTGTTTTTTTTAATCTTGTCAATTATATAGTTTTGGCAAAGTTATTTCTATCTTTGTTTAGTGTGTACTAACAAATAGGTTGCATCTACCCTAAACTATATGAAAGTTTTTTTAGGGTTATCAGTTTGTTTTTCAGAACAAAGTTAATTCTTTTAAAATACACTTCAAGAATCAAATTTGTACTACTTGACGTAAAAATAGTGATAAGTTTCAAGAAGGCAATAAATGCAGGAGTTATCCATTCATAAATCAGTTTAAATTCCTTAGGATATTGAACTCAAATCCATAAAAAAAATTTTTAAAAGCTGGACTTAACAAAAAAAAAATTACTGGATATTTCATGATGACTTGGATTAGAATTTACAAACTGCCTTGGTGCATGAAAAAAATAGTGTAAAAGGCTGAATCATGAGCCTCTTGTGTTGCTTAGTCTTTCTTAAACCAATAAAGCCATGCTTAGCAATTCTACAGCACAGCAAGTAAGAAAAAAAAAACTTTACTAGCTATAATTTATACTTTCAATTACCTAATGTGAAATATAAGGTAAAGTATTGTGAGGGGTTCAAACTCTGGAGATTTTGTGTTTACACGTTTTGGAGGGTGATAATTCTAAAAAAAAATTTTAACATTGAACTGTCATTCTGTCTGAAACCACTCTACAGCTCAAACTAAGAGAGCTACAGACTTCAAATTTGGTACACGAGTTCCTTCAGAAAATCATGCATGCACAAAGGGTAGCTGTCATCAAACTTTTTGGCTTTTAAAGAGTTGGAATTACCTTATAGGGTACTTTTAAATGTATTGAATGGTAATCAAAAGTCTTGTAGTGCTATCTCCCTCCCCCTTCCCCCCCCCCCCCAAAGTATCTGGGAACTAAGGTTTTAGAAAGAGATCAAATTATTTAAGACTCCTTACCTTCTTTAAATTGCTGAGTCATTTGATATCACTAATTGCTTAAAAATAGTTTTTTTACTTTTAGTTTGAACTGATGCTATCTGAAGATGGTAGTGGTCGAGGTGCTGCATTAGTAGCTGCAGTTGCTGTGAGATCCAAATAACCTGTTATAAATTTAGTATATAATTGGGTTAAGATTTTATTTTACAAAATAGTGTATTTCTCATTAAATTGTGGGCTTTTTTTAGATCATGCAAATATTGTGATATTAATTAAATATTTTGTTATATCATCTTTTTTTTTTAAGGAACTGTGTCCACTAGTTATTGACTGTGGACTAGTGCACACAATGTTCCATTCACAACTTATTTACATTACCTTCAATCAAATGAATGTGAATTTTTGAATCGAATGAATTGTTTTAATAATACTTATTTACTTTTAAAAAGTTGTTAGGTGTTTATAAAAAAAATATTTATTAAATTAAATTTACAAAAAATTATTTATTAAATTAAATTTACAAAAACTTATTTATTCTATTAAAAAGTTATTTATTCTTTTAACTTTATATTTATATATTAGATGCTTTAGTATGAGCTAAAGCATTTAGATGTGCATTTTACTTTTTTTATTTTACCAGTATTTTTTTTTTTTTTTTAATTCTACAAGAGAGACTGGCATGTGACTTATCACTGGATATACAATTTTAGATAAATGTCATTTTTAACCTTCCAAACTGAATGGAAATGGGTAAAAATGTATGGTTGTTACTCTGCATAAATTTTAAAATTCCGGTATTTGTTTTGACAAATCAGAATTTAGTTTATTTTTAAGAGAATTTAAAAATCATATCCAAATAGAAAAAAATCAATAAAAATTTATTATTTATAAACTTGTAAAATATATATGTTTATTGCTAAAAATGCATAAAGTACGAAAAAAGCCGGGTCTAATGCTCGGAAGGCTTTAAAAAACCTTTTTATTCTATTGAATCTCATGTTTTAGTATTTTTGTTAATTGGTGTATCTTTAATTTATAGTAGAATGATTCTTGTGATATTTATAAATAAAACTAGAATTGATAAGTGTTGCTCCAATAAATGTATAGTATTATTCAGGTATGGGTTACACCAGCAACACAGTGAAATAGTAGTCTTTTTGTTAATATATGAACCATTACATCTTTGAACTATAGGAATTTTGATTTAAAATTGTTGCATCAAGAAATGTGTTGAAGTTCATGATTTTTTTTTTTCGAAGCTCATTTTAAAACAATACATTTAAACAATGTGTATAAAAACAAAATATTTATTAGACATCTCTTTAAAGTTATAAAATTTTTAAGTGTGCAGTTTAAGATCTATTTCTAAATGTGGTATTAGCTTTTAAAAGATTGTATTAGAAAAAAACCTAGTTATAAGTATTAGAATATAATCAATAACATGAAAACAGATCTTTTTCTGTCTGATTGTGATATATGTGAACAGTTTGAAAAATTATAATCAATAAATAGTTTGGAATGCCTGTTTGATTCATTTTTTAAATTTTGCATTCAAATTCAACAAAACAGCTATAGGTTATGAAGTAGAATATTAGAATTAGGTTATTTTAAATACAGTTAAACGTCATGAACTTAAAGGAAAGTCTAAATTTCATGTTAAAGTATGCTTACTAGCCAAAGAGGCGATGTCCATAACCCATTACTTTTGAACGTTTTTTACTCTAACTAATGTTGTGACCATACCATTCATGGTGTGTGTGTTTGGTATAACATATTTAATGTTAAATTGTTCTATTTTAAAAATGTTTTCATATAAGGATGGCTTGTTTATACTGCAGCCATATTTAGCTAAGCTTACAGTTCGACCTAAGGAAGCGAAATTTAAATTCTCGATTTTAAAAAAATTCAAGCTGATATGAATATTGTCAAGTTTTTACACCAAGTAAATGAAATATACCATGAAAAGTTTTGCAAGAAAATTTGTAATTCAAACTATAATACCAACTTAATTGGTAATCTCTTTCGTCTAATTTATAACATATATAATAGGAAACTTGTATTATACTAACAAATACGTATTGTTTATTATCAGTTGAAAATTTAAATCAGAGCAAAGAATATATATTCACTTGGACATTAATTGTAGCATTAATCTTTCAAGAAAAACAAGACTAATAAGACATCCAAAATAATACTCAGCAAAAAAAATGACATCTTTATTATTGTGTGAGTAGGATAGTTTTTTTTAGTGAGACTTGTTTAACATTACAGTGGCTAAAGTTTCTATAACTCAACAAAAGACTTCTTTCAAAATGGTATTTCCTTTTAAAATCACTCAAATTTGAACTCCAAATTGGATGTTCCTATTGATTTCTTAAGTTGATTTTTATTCTCTAATGAGTTGGTGTTCATTATATAAATGATTCCTTATGCAAATTTCAATACAAAAACTCATCAATACATTTTAATCGATTTTTTTCAGAAACTCCACAAGTCTACGAACTATAGTTTATGAGAAATTGAAAAAAACATAACAGCAACCTTACATTGAAATTACCCAGCAAAAAATTTAGCAACAATTTTTTTAGTGGGATGCGTCATTATAACTTGTTTTTTTTTTTTTTTTAAACATGATTTAATTCTTAAAATTGATTTTAAAGTTGCTGGACTTATGGGGTTTCTGCAAATAGAAAAAAAGTTTTCCCAGTACAAGAAAAATATTGTACTAATTCGTATTGTGTAACTCAAATTATGTTTATCCATCTCAAAACGATTTTAGGCCAAAAGAAAGCAAAAAAAAATCAGAACAATCGTAAACATTATTAGACCAAAAGGGTTTCTGAAAAAAAAAACTGTCTCGAGGCCCTCTTATGGCAAGTCTGTGACTTGTAGGGTTTCTACTAAAAACGCTTTTTTCAGTTGCTTCCCATGGCTGTGTAAACCGCTGGATTAAAATGATTTCTTCACAGAATGTGTGTTTACATAAGATGAATTGATTAACATCAAAAACTCAATTTTAATAAAATTCTGAGTTATGGGGTTCCTGAAAAAATCGATTCCTTTTCGGCCTTTAAAAATGACATACATCTCTCAAAAATTAATATTCAATTGCAGATGCAAGACATGCATTTGAGAGAGTTTTTTCCCTGCGGCTATACCTTAAGTTTCTATGAAAACTTTAATTGAATTTACAGAAAAGATATTTTGAAAGATAATTTAATATTTTAAATCAGACTTTTCAAACAGGCAATATTATAACAGGGCTTACAAATTCTAGTTTTAATTTTTATACATACTTTAATTGGGGGTTAATAAATTTTCTTAAAAAAAATTTATAGGTACATTAACTTAAACTATATGTGGTGCATTTTTTTATATCTTGAAAACATAAAATTTCCTATGGTATATTTTTTTGAGAAAGACATGTCTAAATCCCCTTTTAAAACTGAACTCCGAAATCAGAAACAATTTTCATATTAACAATAGTATTAAACATAAAATTTTTAAACAAACATTAAACATAAAACAATACTAATATTAATTTACAAGCAACAATTGGTTTATACATTTTTAAATAATTTTTTTCTGACTATTTTGAGCAACTAGTAAAGATGTAATTTTATAGTCAATGAATCTTTTCGAAGTTTAAATTACAGTTTGACTTATTATGATAATTGCTGTTTTTAAATTTTAGTTATTATGCTCTCTACATTTCATATTTTATGAAAAATAAGCGTTACTAACTTTCATTATTAAATAGGAAAAATCGTGTAGTAAATTAATACCGCCATTAAAAGTATTGTTAGTTTTTAATTAGATGGTTAGAACAAAAAAGCTTAGAAATCTAGATTTAAACAATTTTAAGTCTAATTTCAAGAGGAGGAAACTAATTTCAAGAATGGTCATGAAGTTACAATCTAGAGATGCGTCATTTTATATCATTTTCTTTAAATCATAATGAGTATCAAGTTAATTATCCCTAAACCTACACAACAAATACAGCAATAAATGTATTAAAATTATTTTTCTGACTATACTGCATAACTTTGGGGTCACCCCCTAATTCACACACATTGCATTGATGTATTAATAAAGGCCAGAAATTATTTAGTTTTTACTAATTGAGATTTAGACAGATAGGTAGATATTTTGAGTATTATAATTTACTTAATATGTTCTATGTCTTTCTTTAAGTCTTTTTTTTTAGCTTCTGGAAATTGTGAAAGAAATACTTCAAGACTAAAACAATTTGAATTTAAAACTTTTAAAACATAACAAAATCTTAATTTACTCCATCATATAACTACACAAATACTGATTCTTTTAAGAATGTCACTAACTTACGGCAGAGGTTCTCACACAGTGTTTTACAGCTAGGTCCTTGGGATGCTTTCAGCCCCTCAGGGAGGATGCTAGATTTTACTTGGTTATAAATTTGTACTTTTAACTAAAAGTCATTGACTTAGTTTTGTGTGTGCAAAAAGTAGCTTCTAAGTTTGCATGGACAAACAAAACTTTAATTCAACAAGAGCGTAACATGTCAAGAAAGTTCAGAAACCTCTGATTTATGGCATAAATTTCAACTTTAAAATACACTTGTTTAAACATAAACACCAATCTAAAAAATTCAAGTAACAAACAATGATAAAAAAATATTAAGTATTAATTTTCAAATGTCTTTCTTATTATTAAAATATGTTTTCTAGCAAGTGCATTTTTAAACCACTAAAGAGAATAACTTTTATATATTTTTAACAAAAAAAAAGAGTATAATAAAAGTTTATAGAAAGCACCAACTATGACCTTGAAAAATAAATTGAAAATTAATAGCATGACATTCCTTAGTTTTACAACATATTTAGCTGACATTTTATAAGAATGACGCATTAAGATGTGTATTTATATACAAAAACATCATGGCAAGACCATACTTCAATAAAACTCTATGCATACTTAAACTGCAAGTTTCATTTAAACATTCCTTTCTACAATTACTTTTTAAAAGAACAATATGTATAATGAGATTTCATGTTTTATAGAAAAATAAATTTTAATTTATTAAGTTGAACAATAATCTTTTTGATAAATTAATTTCTAAAAGTCTAGAATAGGTGAAAATACGAGTACTTGCTAAAAATAGAATTAAAAAATAAATGGGTTGCAACTAATGTAGTTATATTGTTTTACACTTTTAATAAAACTTTTAAGAGCAAAAATTGATAGTTAACTTACTGGTAAAAAAATTTCAGAAATACAGTAAAATAAAAATTTAATGCCATCTTTCCCACGATGACAACCTTGAATAGTTTCCACAAAAAGTATCTTACCGAGATGTAATCAATCAATAATTCTGAATACACACAGTTCCAGTCAATGTACAAGTATTAAAAATGCTCCATCACACACACAATTCTGGATCTGAATGCATTTCATCAAGCTCAAATTAAAGTATCTGCGCTCCAGATATACACAACAACAACACTCGATTTTAAACTTCTGCCTTAACAGCCATAACTCAACTGTTTAATTAGAGCAAAATTTCCGTTCCCAATTTCACCAAAATGTGTGGAATAATTTCTCAATGACACCAGAGGCTGCAACGTGGGCAAGTGAAGGCTTATGCCTTCATTTCGCATTCACGAGCAATGTGGCCAACCTCTCCACATGAATAGCACTTATTAGGTCGGCTCAGGCGACAGTTACGGGCAATATGGCCTCTTTCATTACACCTACACAAAGAACATTATATTTAAACAGAGAAATAGACATTTATATATCATACAGTTACATCAATTTTTAGAAAATATTTAATATATAGTGACCATATATATTGAACAATTCCCACCGGGACATTCTAGCGTTTCAAGACAAAATATTGAATGCTAGTACTAACATGTTATAATAGTACAGTGGTTGAATTAACGTAATAAAAGTTTTCCACACAAAAATAAAATAAAAACATATCAAAATCATTACATCACAATTATACTTTACTTTTATTGAAAGAATGGGCTACCAAGTCATGCAGATTTTTGCTTTGTACTACCATTGCCATATTTTTATCTTTCAAAAGGATGCATTTTTATTAAGCTACAAACTTCTTTTCAACTATAAGATATTGTAGTGACAAAACATTAATTTATCTTTGATTTTTTTAAGTATTTCTCTATTTCTATTTTTGTTTTTTTTAATTACTTATTTCTGACAATATTAAAAGAGACATACAGAATAATTAAAGATAAAATTTACTTTGCTTTTTAACTATGTAATAAATATGCTCACCATATATATATACACCCAGTTCATTTATTATTTTGTATGGTAACAGGATGATTCTTTGGGCTAAACTACTACAAAAATGTACACACTTTTACTATTTATTCAATGTTATAATCTATAATAACAAAAGAAAGAGTCTGTGTCTGTATGTCTGTGGATCGTAAAAGACCTACTTATACTGCCCAGAAAAATTTTAAATTTTTACTATAGATTCCTTTTAGTATAGTACCTACGTGTGCACCTGAGGCTTAGTTTTTTCACATTTGATTATGATTTTTTAATTAATATAATTAGTTTCAGGACTACGTCATCCATCTAACAGTGAGTGACCATAACAGGGCTTTAAAACACATGGGCCGGTACAAAACAGGGGCTTGACTTTATCCGTTGATAAACATGAAAATCCAGTAAGACGAACCGTTAAATAATTACTAAATAAATTGATCATCTTCTTTCAAAATTTTATTTTGTTTTTACTTATCTCTATTTTTTATTCGTTAAATTCTTTAAATATTACAACTTCAAAAGTTTTCATTTGTTATTGTTTGCTTTTGTAGTGCGCATGCGCTAACACAAATTGGATTTTGTTTTGATTTTGAGTATTTTAATAAGTAGGCATGCCTTCTAAAAGGAAATAATGTGTTCCCAAACGAAAATAAGAAGAAAAGTGTAAATTTCTAAAATCAGAAGACAACAAGAAACTTCAACAGATGAGGAAGGAAGACGCCACCGGTTGTCCAATCACAGATCACACGAAAGTCGCAGTACACCAAAGGTAGGATTTTACCATGCCGCCGTCTAGACAGAATGTCAACTGCTCAATCGAGATATCTGGAAACAATATTTGCTGTTGCAGTTCGTGCTTTCAAATGGCCAAATTTCAAAGTTCAGGGTCATGTAATCTCATAGGAAGTCTGCTATCTTGATTTAATGGGTGATGGTATGATATAATGGCCGTTTTCGATTTGGCGTTTTGCGTTACGTTGCTAAACCATAAGAATGCCTAATTGTGGTAAACATTTCATATTTAATCCATCTCGATAGGTATATCAACCCAACTTTAAATTTTCAAGCTCGCCAAATATTGCCAATGAACAGACCGGCCATTATATCATAGCTGTACCGTCTAAAGAACCCAAGTTTCTCCCATGATCAGCTGCATGTTGGATGTTTTAGAATAGGTAAATATGAAATCCTTCATATCTTGGCTCCAAATTGCAGGACTGCAAACATTGTATGTCCGGAAACTCTACTACTTAACGTTCGAATCTTTTTAAGGATGACAACCACTGTTTTAGGTTAATCTTAGGTAATCAATAGTATTGAAGAGAGAACCTCATTCCAATATTTTTAAAACAAATTTTCTATTAAGTTAACATGTTCCCAGCAAGGCGGGACCATACTGCTAGTAATAAATATTAAAAGAAAATTTTAAAATGTTATCAGAACCTTTATATCTGCTTTCCAGTTCAGCATATATATATATAATGAAGCCTGACTATTCATACCCTGGCCTTGGGTAAAAAAAAAAAAATTATTCCTGTATGATAAAGATCTTAATAGAAATAAGATCCAAAATGTTCCTATAAACCAGTTTTGGGAAATGAAAATTATTTAGTTCTACCTCATTTGGTTCCACCCCATTTGCGCAAATGTTATAACCCCAAGGATTCTCTTCCCCTATCTGAGGGTTTCCAAGGTTGGCATAATTATCCCCCACGAAGAAATACTTATCGAAAGAGGTGCGCACATTATATACCGTCCCCTATTAGACGTTTATCAGCTTCTCCACTCAAAATGAATACCTATGTTTTTCCTTGAATGTTGCTGTGTTGAGGGCTTTGTTCCCTGGGGCTTTGTGGGGGCAATCCCATTTCCCGCTTTTTGGCGCCAATTATCATTGACATCCAGCCGGCTGGCGACGACCGGAGTGTAATACTGTGGCATTCTAGGACATACAGTAGTGAAAAAATAAATAAATGCAGATTACTAATTGTTGGATAAAAATGAAGGGTTTGAAAAGTAATATAAGATTAAAGGATTTTGGAAACAAAAAACCCTGATACCTTAAAACTCCTCCCACATGGGCTTTTTTGCGCAATTTAAAAATACGCATCATGAGAGAATTTGTCCAAAGTTTTTACAAATAAAATCGTTAATCTTAACTAGAATTTTGTAATTATTAGTTTATAATATAAGTGGGTTACGATAACTGGCCGCAATTACGTAAGATTCCTAAAAACAGGAAATAATTCAGTTCCTTTTACTTATTTTAAGTAAAGTGGGGTAAAATAAACAATGTATGTTAGATTTATCATTTGAAGTATTCTAATACTATATCGTCCGTCAAGTTCATTTTTTAAAAGAAAAAATTACATATACACGCCGTCTACGAAAATGTATAGTTTTTTATGTATAATCTGTGGCCAAGCATTATTGGGAATTAGCTGAAGTACGAACTACAAAAGGTTGGGGATGCCTTTAACCCATATAAATACACAGAAGTTTGAATTCTAAAAAAAGTTATTGTTACTTAGTTACGTTGGTGACTCAGTAATTTCCAAAATGTTGTGCAAAAAACCTCTAATCTAATTTCACAAAATAAAACTCCTTTATACTTACTGCCATATGAATTATAAAACCATAGCCTTTGGAAAATCAAATTAACTAAAATATCTGTTTGACTTTTTAATGTAAAAGAAAATATATCTAAACCTTTCAATCACAAATTCAACAAAATAAATTTACGAAGTACAAAAAGGGTACGAAATGTACCCTTTTTGAGTTTTCTCTTATACTATAAGACTTCATTTTTATTTTTATAAACATAGAGATTAATACAGTTTATCCCTCAAATGTACAAGGAAGCATTAGTTAGGTGCTGACAGGAGATAGGATTTTGTCACGACGTCAGGCTTTGCATGAAATGACTAATTCAAGTATGCAATTCTACCTATGTTATAGTAAAAACATTCAGTTTTACAATTAAAAAAAAAGGAAAGAAAGAAATCTAAACAGAATATCCAGAGAAAGACTATATTGTTTGAATTAAATTCATTAAAAAAATTTATCAAGTAATATGTTAGGTAACACCATAGTAACAGAGAATACTTAAACTTTTAATTGGAAAATTAAAGCTTTTAAAATTCTTTATAAATTTGTTTAATAAAGGGAGTGTTATCTATTTTTTTATAGTTTCAGTATATTATTTTTGTAAGTTTTTCGCTTATATAATACAAGAGAGTCCAGTAAATAGAGACTCAGAGAAGGTTTACTATACGAAAGGTCCGGTAGTCCTGATTTTTATATGTTAGGATCCCTATCTATAATAATAAAAATGAAAATATGTGTGTGTGTTTGTTTGTGTATGTCACGTCCACGTGCTTTGTATATATAGACTCTGAAACTAGACCTCCGATTGCTTTCAAATTTGGCACAAATATGTAGTTCATATCAATTTTATGGATGTGAGAAATTCAGAATTTGAAGTGTAAATCTTGTAAAACTGTAAACTCTTGTGAAATTGTAAACTCTTACAATTTTTTACGGTTATTTCCTCATTCAATATACAACATAATCACGAGTTTTCAGCTAGTAATTAATGTTTTTTTGTTCTTAAAAATGTAGGGGAGACCGGGGGTAGTTTTCCCATGGGTTTCCACCAGGCCTTATATTGGAAATGAGCCGTTTGGGCACCAACTGTCTGCTTGGTTTATAAAGCATCACGGCTCATGTCACTCATAAGAATTTTTGTCCAGTAGGTGTTGTGATATTTTCGTTAGAGCTGTTTTTATGATTTTTTCAATGTTAAGCAATTTCTTATAACTACATTCAAACCTAAATTAAACGTACTTTCATTTTACTTACAGTTTTATTATTGAGAGTTAGGTGGTATAAAAGGTGGTTCCTCTCTCTACTTAATTATGTATTTGTTTCAAAAATAATAACTTAAACCTCTAATTGTTAAGGCACTATTAAAGTCAAAATATGGCGATGGGGCAGGTTTTCCAAAGTTCCACGGGTCAAGAATTCCAACAATGCCTTGTATATATAAACGTGCTCCAATCTTTTTAGTATTCCAAAAATGTAATTTATTTTAATATATGATCAAGTAATTTTAACCATACATTAAGATCTGAATGTAAAAAGTTTTGTTTCCGATTAAAGATTGTCTACATCTTATCCTAACAATATCCAGTGGTATCCACAGTATCCAGTACAACAACTTACTTTTGGGTAGATATTACCCACCCAAAAGTTAGTTGTTGTACCCTTACAAATCACCAGAAGAAAATATTTTAGGGTTAACAATTGTTTTTCAGTACTAAACACAAATGAAAATTAATACAATTGAAAATAAAAAGTTATGAATAGAGTCTGTACAATGTACATACAGCCATTTAATCTAACAACTACAATCTAATTCCCGTTATTTATTTGGATAAATACTTTTAAAAATTTATAATGTTAAACGATTTATATTCTTTTAGGTAAAATCATAAGAATCAAAAAATAGGTTCCTTTTTTTCTTTTTGTGATTAAAAACACCCTACTGTGTTTCAAAGTCACCGTTAACATAAATATACTGGGCGCATAAGGTAATGTTTTATCCTATTCATTTCTTACCCCCAAACCCTGATAACCATTTTAAACGGAGAGGGAAAAAAACAAGTTTCCAGCATTTAGGGACCAACTACGAACTACGCATTTCACACAAAAGTTGACACTTGCTGTGGCGTGAATTGTCCCCCTCTTATTTCGCCAAACCAGCTGGGTCAGTCTGAAGAGGGGGTCGGCACTGAGCTATGGTTACTATATTTGCGCAAGTGGGACGTCACCCCTCATTTGACCATCTTCCCCTATACTCTAGGTCTTACTTTAAAAATTGAATCAGTAAACAGTGCCTTGTAAACTTCTAAGCACATCAGGATTTGGTTATTTGGTTTGTATGAATACTGGTATCGATTTAAATGAAATTGTAATAAGCATAGCAGATGAATGAGAGTTTTACTTCTCCACTAGGACATTTTCAAGCTAAAGTTTTTAAAGCAAGAAAGAAAGCCACTTTTAGATAAAAGTAATTTCCGTTGCTTCTTACCATCTGACCACAATTGTTATGTTCCCCTTTTTCTTTACTAATTGTCAGAAGTTACAGTTTTAAGTGCAACATAATCAATCAAATTTTAAAAAAATCCTTACAGCACCTTTGCTTTCCTTTTTGTACTTAGTATTAGCAATCTTTTATTTTATTTGATTTGAACTTACGCCAAAACAGATGAATACTAGCAGGGCAAAATAAGTTCTATTCGTTAAAAAAAAGTTTCAATTAAATCAGAATTCAAGGGGGTAACGAAAAATCACAGGTAAATTTATTTAAAAATATTCTAAATATATACTTTTTAATTACCTTTCTTTATGTCTATGTTTAATTGATTGGGATTCAATTTAGTCAAGTGTTCTTTTGAATTTTTATGTATTTATGGGTCTACTTTCGATATATAATTTGGTGGTATCAAGAGTATATATATATTCAAATATATTCTGGTGAACACTTCATTTAGTCAGTTATGCAACTAGGAATGCATGATGGCACACTTACCGATAGCACACTGTCTCATCATCTTTTTCAGAAGAAGGATTACCGCCCTCTGGACAGTCACGGCTAATATGACCAGGATCTCCACAAGAATAACATTTACGATCATCTCTCTCGCCAGGACATTCACGAGAAACGTGTCCAAACTTTCCGCACTGATAACACTATAAAAGGTAATATTAATTATTGATTATGAATAACTAATAAATGTCAACATGTATTGGTTTGCTGCTTCAGTATATGCAATTAAAAAACCTTATATAATAAAAAAGAATCTTAAATTATTATCACAATTTATTTAAGAGAAATAATTTATTTATTGAACTATTTATAAAGTACATTTGATTTGTATTCAAATAGAATAAAGTCTATACTTAACCAAGAACAAGACAATCATTTTTATTCTAAAAAACAATGCAGGCCAAAGCCATTTTAAGTTTTTAAAATAAAACATGTTTAAATAAATTCAGGACTAAAACGGTACAGTAAACCAGAAAATTATTTTAGAAAAATTCAACTACTCTTAATACTAAATGAAAGTGTTTTTAGGTTAGTGTTCGCAACAGCTAAACATGCATTAAAAATATATATATTTTTAAGCAAGAAGTTTAAAAAATAAGATATTTTAGTTTGTTTTTTTTAAAACCCTGATGCCTTCTACAAATTCAAGAATTTTAATGTGCTTTTAAATATATGTTTCTTAAACAATGAGGGAGTTAAGCATTTTTAGATTTTGACTAGTACATAGTCTTCCAAATAACACATTCGTTATTTTTATTTTAAAAAAAATAGGTAAGACAATGAAAATGATAATGCAACACTTTTGCGCAGCTACTTAGGCATCAATTAATAGGAGTTCAAAGAGAAATCTAATTTCTACTCTTGTACATTATTTCGTTCATTTGAAACATTCGAAATAATTAGAAGCCTTTTTTTATTTGGCAATAATTAAAAATCCCTCCTAAAATCCCCAATATTTTAATTGGAAGGTATACATTTTGCACAAGCGAAAGTTAACAATTTTAATAATTAACAATTCATTTAAACGAAAATAGTTAATTCCCCATTGAAATAAATCTTTGAACTTCTGATAACTTATTCTTTTCTATATTTTTAAATATATACAAACATAAATTTAGAGTTTACCGTCATCCACGCCTGAAAGCGTTCACGAAATTAAAACTGTTTAAAAAAAATGAATTATTTTTAAAGAAACAATAATAACGCCGCTTCTATTAGTAAAATTAAAAATATTTTTTTAATGAAAGAACTTTCAGAAGAATTGCATTCTTTTATTGGATTGTATTGTTATTTTTAGTCGGAGAGGGGGTGACGAGGGGTATGTTTTAGTAGTCCTGCTATGGTGATTCAGATGAATTACGCACAGAATGTTTATGCAATATGTTTGTTTGGGCAAATTAACAAGAACTCTCATCTTGAAAGAAGTTAGCATTTAGAAAACAAAAAGGAAGATTTTTTTTACATACAAAAATTTGTTATGAAAAAAAAAGAGAAATAACTAATTTATACGAGCATTTAATTCCATAACGACTTTTTGCCTCTCCAAAAAGTACCAGAACATTGAAAAGGAGAGTTCTGGCCCCACTACACCACTGGTTAGGCAATAACTCAGAAAATACATCATAAATTATTTTCTACTAATGATACAATAACCTCTTCACTCCTGAAGTAAGGGAGATCACTTTAAAAAATATTTACCTGTTTCAGATGTCTATTTTATGTTTCTAAAACATAATAATAAAAAAATATCCTGAGAAGATTAAGGGGGTTTAGAAATTTAAGGTGTGTACCTCAAAAATCAATTGAGAAAAAAAACAAATTTTTCAATAATTCTCAAGCATATAATGATGTAAAATAACTAAATAGAGATTAAAAACTCAATATTATATAGTAATAATCCCTAAATGGCATTTAAGATTGAAAATTATGGTTTTATTGAAAAAATTTTGAAGAAGTTATTTTTATAAGCACCAAAATACTTAATTTGATAAACATAACTTGAGTCCTTGATTTGCAACCTGGATAAGAGCATTTCAAAGCATTTTTTCATTCAAGAAATGGTAGGGTTGGGTTGAATTATCATAGCACTAGAGCTACACGAGGGCTATTGGTGACGGGCGTCGTAATCTAGAACCACAGTCAAGTGATGAGTAGGCACCTAATGCAACTTTTTAGGAGTGACGTCATATGCAGCGTCCAGATTTTAGAGCATTTTTAACGTGCACTCCCTCTACATGGAGTATTATTAGTCAGAGTTTTTGGATACACAGGTAGTTAGAGGTTAGTAGTTATTTTGGCAATGCTCAGGCCCGAACCAGGGACCTTTTGTATGCAAGGCAGGTGCCTTACGGACTGGGCTTGCCAGCCCGAAGAAATGTTAGGTGGTTGACACCATCCAAGTGGACATTGTTGAAGGCTGAAAAATCCCATTTTGTTACTTTCTAGGATATTAATCTTCCGCTTCACTTTTGGAAAGTAGGATGCTCACTGCGTGGCACTACCTTGCCGTCATATCTCCACAATGCCAAGGCAATAAGGATTCTGTATTCGTTGAGCAACTTGTACTTTTAACTTTCTCTGCTTGCAAAAGAGAACATACAAATCCAACAATTTCAAATTATAATAAAGTGAGTGAAAACTAATGGGCCATTTTATTGTTCTTACACTGCACCGACAGATGAGTGACACCCTTACAGTCCTTCCATTTCAAGATGCAAATGTTGGCATCCTTGCACACAACCTCGTCCTATTAATCTTTACAAAGGTCCTTGTCACTTTTGAGTAACTTCTATTAATTGTGTAACCAATTAACCCTTAGTACACTAAATCTCATCATTATAACAAAGTTTACTCATATATACACTGAGTGTCCGCATTACTATGATAACCCTTCAATATAATATTTGACTATCTTTTGCCCTTAGCATTGCATGAATTCTTCTTGGCATAGATTCTATGATTTTGGTAGGCGGTATGAGGAATCTGAGATCCGTTTGATCTCATCCTACAAATTCTCAATTGGGGTGAGATCTGGTGACTGTGCACGCCTATAAAACAAGGTAAATTCTCCATCATGCTTTTGAACCATATGAGGACATTGCGAGCTTTATGACAAGGAGCTTTGTACTACTGAAAGTAGCCGTCCCCGGCAGGGCACACCATTAACATATCAGAGTGTGATTGAGCTGCAATAATACTTAAATACCCTTAGACATTCAGACATTAACAGGAATCAAAAGACCATACAATGCCCAAGAAAACATCCCTCAAACCATAATATGGCCTCCCCCAGTTTGAAGTGTTATGGATTGCATATAAAATTGAGGATTGTGGTTACATAAAACTATCAGGTGGTCATAAGAAAGTGGCCTCTCAGCATATGTGTACACAAAATATTACTTCATAATACATAGTAAGAAACCCAAAACATCACACACAATCACACTAGGAAAAGATCCAGATACTAAAATTCGTATCGTTAGGTGCTTAGTAGCGAACATACACATACATGGTAAGGTAAGTTTGAATTATCGTCACACTAGTGCTGCACAAAGACTATAGGCGACAGGCAGCATAATTTAGAACCACAGTCAAGTGACGACCCGACACCTAAATAGGCACCCAACGCAACTGTTAAGGGCGACATCGTACACAGCGTTGGGATTTTGGAGCATATTTAACGTGCACTCCCTCTACACAGGGTATTATTCGCCGAACATTTTTTGGCTGAACGGTCCACTTATAGATCAGCAGTCAGTTTGGCTATGTCCCTACCCGAACCTGGGACCTTCGGCATGCAAGGCAAACACCTTAACCGACTGGCTCCCTAGCCCCCTACACATACATGGATTTGTGCATGATGGGGAAGTTGCAACCCTGAGATACCATATCTTTAGCCAGAGGATTGCAAGTGTTTTTACCAGAAGTGATGTTTGAAAGGACTTATTTACAAATAAATAAAAAAATTCATGCAATTTCCAAAAATTGACTTAACTGCATTAAAAACAATCACTTAAATTACTCAAAAATGATACTATACAAGTATTTGAAGATTTATTTATCAAAATATTGTTTTTTATAACTTAAATATTATTATAAAAATTATACTTTCACTTTTATAAATTATCAGTCCTTAACAACACCATTTTTGATAACCAACAACTTTAGATCTTTGTACCATGGTCAAGAAGCTTGTGATCTGCATTGGCGTTAGTTTTTTTGTGCAGCTTGAACAATTGTGCATATAGTAGTGAAGTTGGTATTGAATAAAATTACAAAACGAATCTGTGAAGTGAATTCTACTAAGGTTCACATATGTGGACCTCTGGAGCGAAGAGGTTAATAATTTTTGCATACATTTTCATAACTACATTCTACTTCAACCACTTTATAGAAATGTATTACAACAATGTCATTGGTTTAGTTGTTCAAATTAAAGTAATACTAAATGGTATCAGGGCTAATTCGGAACTAATGAACTGTTAGACCGATCTGAATTCCCATGCAAAAGTGAGGAACGTTATATAAAAAAACTGAAACCTTGACCTCATATTTCTGTAAAATGCTATGTGGCAATTCTTTTCAACTACTATATTTAATCTTTGTCATAGATTTATGATGCATTTCATTCCAAAATCAAGGTATTTAAAGGCAAAATAGAAACATACAGTTATTTTACGCTCATCATGATCACAATCTCTACTAATATGGCCCAATTTTCCACAAGAATAGCAAGTTTTATCCGACTCTCTGCATTCTCTAGCAAAATGTCCTCCTCTTCCACAATTGTAGCAAGATGCTATAAAACATCAAACATTTTGAAACTGATTATGAATGTGTAGGACAAACAATAAATATGAGATTAGCAAATCTCAGAAGCAGAAAAATGTAATAGCTGAGAAGACCAGTCACTAAAAAAAATCTACACTTATATTTATTAAGGATTTAATGGCAAAAATCTATTTTTAGAATCACAAAATAAAACTTATTGCCTAATTTTGACATTCATGCACTATCATAGCGGAAGAGTACAGGGGAAAAACCCTTCATTGCATATGAATATTCCCGTATTCTGGTCTGCTTGGAAGACATTGGAGACAGGAAACCGGTTTCTCTTTTGCTGCTTCTTTTTTTACAAACGTGGGACACATGTCCACTAATCTCTCGCATGAATCAGGGTTGCAGCGAGAGATAAACAAAGTGAGAAACCGGTTTCCTTACACCAGTTTAGGCGATGACTCGCTATTGTTCCCACAGATTGCTATGCAATGAAGGGGTTTTCCCCCTGTACTCTTCAGCTTTTAAGTACGGTTTCTACTCAATAAGCAATGCTACTATGCATGTTTTTACATTTTCTACAGGCAGGGGGGAAAAAGGGCATAAAATTGATTAAAGAGCAACAATGATTAAATGAAATTGAAGAAGAATTGTGTTTACCTCTAGGAGATGACCTTGAATCTCCTCGCCCACCCCTATATCCTCCTCCGCGACCTCCTCTATATCCGCCACCTCGGTTGTCACTGGTTGGGCAATCTCGAGCAAAATGACCGGTTTTGTGGCATTTGTAGCATTCACTTGAACTCATCTATAAAAAAAATATTTCACATTTTAGCTTCAAACAAAATAATCAGGGATTGGAAAGTTACTTTTAAACAGTAACTTTGTTAGTTACTTAATATGAAAAGTAACTATATACAGTTACATAATACGAAAAGTAACTTATCACCGATACTTTTAGAAATTTCAAGTAACAATAAAAATTGAAATTCAGCCATCTTTTAATGAGAACCAAGACTTTAAAAAATGGACAATCGGAAAAAATTAAGAATGAAAATTCAGTGTTGTTAAAAGTTAAATGATTAAATTTAAGCCCAATGCCAACTGTGCCGAATGTATCTGTGAAGAGTGGCGTGAGAAGTAACGGAAATGTAATGAAATTTTTCGTTACTGCTAAAAGTAACTAAGTTACAGTTACTTTCTGAAAAATCAAACAGCGTTACCTGAAAAAAGTAACTGTTACAAGTAACTCGTTACTGCAATCCCTGGAAATAACAGTCCACTTAAACTGCATGTTTGGTAACACTTACAGCTACCTACTTCAGTTTCTTTACAAAGCTTTAACACAATCGATAAACGTCTCCTGATTTCACAACAGTTGTAATGGAATAAATTATTAAGAGTATAGATTACAAGCATTATATACATTACCATATTAATCTTAATTTTTATCTATGAAAGATTTCACACATACTGATATTTATATTTTCAATATAATAACTTAAAAAAACTAATTGCTAAAAAAAACTTATAAGAGCAAACGAAACAGCCCTTCAGTGTGCTTTCCTATGGTCACTTGGTAGCCTTTTTCTCCTGCTTTGGGAGTGGGGATCATTTGAGGTAATGGCACATGACTTCATTTTTATAAGGAAACTGTAAGTGCATACTTTTTAATGTCAATTTAAAGCTAAAATATTTAACCGGGGAAAAAAAATTAAGTTTTTTTTTTAGGTGTTTCATACATATATAATACGTTTTAAAAGATGTAAAAAATATAATTCTACATTTTTGTTGCTCAACAATGAAACGTAAATAGATCCATTATTCTGGCGAAGAATTTTTTTTTAAATTAAGGCCTCTTAAAAATGATTTATCATTCAATACTTAAAAGTATTTTCAGTTATTGCCATGAAGTTAGAAAATTGAAGTAGTTAACATTCGAAATCCTTAGTCAAATAACATAGTATGTTATGTGACATTTTCAAATAGTATATAGTTTTTAAGTTCAAGTCATACTAGATGTACATAAAGGCTATTCTCATAATGAGTGGAAAAGTTAGTTGATCAAAACTTGCTTGTGATTTCTTTTAGTTTGTTAAATTAGTTGGTAAAAAAAATTGGAACTAAGATCATACATGAAATTCTAAATTTTAAAATAAGTTCTAAATAAAAAATGGTCCGAAGTTATAAAGGAAAACGAACAAAAGCTCATAAACCTTTTCTATACTTTATTTCCCCAAAGTCAAATACAAACAACACACACATTAAAAAGATTTAATGTATGCCACTACTATGCAATCGAAAGAATATCTTCATCTTGTTACCAAAGTTAAAATGGACTCAGTTTACTTTCGGACAGAGATGGAAATAGATGTTTATAATCAAGCCAGACATTTAACTACAGGGTGGCGCAAATAAAAGTGGCCCCAACGTGGAGATAAGAATACGACAGAAATGTTGCCAAGTCAAAAACCAATACAAAAACAGGTTTGCTAACTGAAGCTATTGACCGCTTCAATATTAAGCCCAAACAAACGCTTGGCAACTTATTTGCCGGCAACTACGCTATGGCTTGAGAAACCAGTTGAAATGAAATATAAACAAAGTTTGTAGAGCTGATAAAAAAAAAGTTCCCACTAGTGATTATTTCGGTCGTTTTTTTATCCTGGAGAATCAGACCTTTTTGTTTTTATTAATACAAAACATTCTAAATTGATTGCAAGACCCAAAATCTGGTGATCAGACCCGTTTCGGAATGTTTTTGGACTTGTTGACAGCAGATCCTGGCTGACGCCATTTCGTAACTATTCGTTGCATAGCACTCTTTTAGGCCCTTTTACGCCTTTAAATTCTTTAACAAACAACTGGCCACATTTTTTCCATGAATTCGTTTTAATAAATTTTTCTACAATGAGCACTCTCAGCCGTATTAGGAATTTCATCTTCACCTGTGAATTTATCAACTTACACTCACAGAGTCGCAACTCACACTGACGCATTATGATCTGAACTGGCCAATAGTCCATGAGTAGCTCTAATGTGATGCTAATCCAATCCAACCAATGCAAAAACAGATTTGGCAAATGAAACCATCATTACACGCTTGAATAATCTTTTATTTCCACTTAAAAGCTTTCAGGCGGCTTCAAGACTTTTCTCGCCAAGCATTTCAACGTATTCCTATCTCTAGACCGGGGCCACTTTTATTTGCCCCACCCTGTATAAACAAGACAGTTAAATGTGCAATGTTTAAACTGCACGAAAGGGGACTTTAAAAAGTTGTTTGAGTTCATTGTGATTCAAATGATGGTGTGCATCACCTTCACTAAAGAAATATTGGTAAATTAAATTTTAATCCTAGGTGCTGCTCGGTTCGTTTTCAAAAACTTGCCAACTAAGCGACCAGCCAAACTCGCGTTTTTTCTGTTGTCGGAATGCTTAACCCTAGTTCCACCGAATTGGTTGTTAAAGCTATACTAGAGCTGCTATGACAAAATAAACAAAAACTTACAACACAAGGGGCTAGTATAGTTCGCCTGTCACTTCTTAGCATCTCAAATATTTTGATTGTGAAAAAGTCTACTTTAAAAAAGGGTAAGGAATATTTTGGTTTAGGCAAGAGTTACTATATTTGGTGATTCATTGCTTTATGGGCGCAAATACCTAAAAGGTCTAGAAACAGATTCACAATTGAAGAGAAGTGTGAACTTGCATCGGTTTCACTATTATCGCATAGCCATATTTTAACTTATAGTCTCCCAATGAATGTAGTGATACTGAATATGTTAAATAATACATACTAGAGATGCAAATCGATTGGCGATCAAGTTAGATTGCAAAGAAATGCATGTGCTATCGTTTACGGGCCTAGGGCCCTATAAGCAATCAACTATAATCCTTCTTTCACCAATAACTCATGCCTCATGTGTAATTTTAAATTGACACATTATTTCCAACCAAACTAACCCAATAATCTCTTATGCTCGCTAAACGCTATGGGATTGGCAACCCTGCTTCCTTCAAGTTCTTCACCTGTTTTTCAAGTGAACTCTTCCGCAATTAAAATATTTGAGATGCTAAGTAGTGACAGGCGAACTATAGTGGTGGTGTGGTACTGCAGTACGCACTCGCTTGGGACACCAGGCAATTTTGTTCTATCAAAGAAAAACATCAGTATCCAACATGGGGCAGTATTGTAGGGCCCATTGAAAGCCTAAATACTAGTTTGGGGCACCGCACAATTTTGTTTGGGTTCAGGTGACTTTGTTTAATTTTGGTCTCATCTCAGAGCCATTTTGAAAACATCTAGAAAAAACTCTGAAATTAAATATACACAATCCATAATGATAACGCTCAATAGCCAAACCAAATCGCAGAACAAACTGAAACTCTACAAAATGAAGAAAAAACATTCCAGAAAATTCTCATGCGTGCAACACCAGCCCCACCTACCGACAATGTATTTTGACAGAAAATACAGTATGACCACAATTAGTATATTTATCGGCCTCGAGAAAACCATCAAATTTGCTTGGCGATAGAAGCACAGTCAGATTTGTTTGTCATTATTTTGCCTGTTGTTTCGTCAGCAACTGAAATTTTTTTTTTTAATTTGTCAAGTTACTGTTTTTGTACAACAAATTGGCTTCTTTGTCATAATATATAGACCTACTTTCCGTGTATAATAACATTGAGTCCTTTTAGTTTACAATAAAAGATACATAAATTAGAAAGCATGATTTAGTACAGGTGTTATATAGCATTTAAGAAGAGTTGAAATTTTTTCCTGTGCATTTTTAGCAGGGTGGGAAAATGGGGTCTTCTTTATTGGACAGAATAGAAGGTCGGGTTTTCCAACCACTTGGTTTGTAGATAAAAGTGTAAGGAAGATAATGACATTCTGTTTTCCTCAAAATAGATTTTAAAAAAGCAAAAGAAGAAAACTGTAAACTTGCCTTCTGTTTCCACTACTGTTAAATAGGAAACATTAAATTTATTTTTATGAAAAGGAGAAATTTGGGGCATGCAAGCAACAAATTTGATCTCATCTTGAATGTTCAAGGCAGGAAGCATGTAAAAGAAATTAAAATATCTAACCTTGAAACTCAGATTTTCATAACTTGAATTTCTAACTTCTCAACTTAATACTAAAACAACAATAAACTTTTTAGATGTGGTATATTGTCAAATATTAAGATTTAAATATAGATTAAGAAAGCCTGTAAAGAAATTATTAATTTGTAGATAAATAAATGTAAATGAATTGCATACCACTACTTTGCAATCAATTTATCAAAAAATCTATTATTGTTAAAATCAAGTGTTAAAATGAGGTCAGTGTAGTAACGTTACATGAATGCTTGTTTACAAGTCGGATTTCCGACTGTACACAAGAACTTTAAATGCTCGCTGTTTTAAGTTACTCGAAAATAAATTAGATTATTTTTTTCCCGTTACAATTGGAAAAACTATAGCGAATTTCAATTTGACATAAAGTATTATTTGTTTAAAGATCTTTTCAAGGAAAGACTTACATTGATATTCAACAACGCAGGAATAGAAATATAGAATTTTAAATTTTAGGTTTTTTTTTTTATTTTAGGTAGGTTATGTTCTACTATGCAAAAAAATAGCACGGTATGTTTACAATACAGCCTCAGTAGCCAATCACAAGCTAGTGTATGGTTTATCTTACCATTTGTTCGTAGGGTTGTAGTTTTTGGCTGCTTATCGCTTTTGAACATTTGTTTTAGTAACCAGCCGGAAGCCTCAGTAACCAATCACAAGCTATCACCACTGTTTATCACAGACTATCATCACTGTCGTGTGTCCTGATACGACATCACTTCAAACACGGACAACAAAAACAAATGCAACAACCGCAATTTGTACATGGATGCGTCAACGAAAACATTGACACACGGTTACTGCACCTCAACTGTGACGCACTGTGTTTTAGCTTATTACGCATGCCTCAAATGTCTACGAGAATACTCTAATTCGGTGTGTCTTGCGCTATGGTAACTTGAGAGAGAAAAACCGAAATTTTCATTTCCAAATTTCAAATAACCTAATCAGACGCCAAAAAAGCAATTAAAAATTCCACTCTCGCCAAGTAACCCGGAAAACAGTTGCAAGTAACCAAGATGCTCAGTGACCAAGATAGTTGCAACTTTTCCTATTTAAAGCCATGTTAACTTGTTGTAGGGTTGCTTTGTCAATAAAAAAAATAGGAAAAGTAATAAAAAAGGTAATTGAAGTAGAAGTACATAAACTACTTTTCAATCAATTGAATTAAAATTAAATTTTCAAGACTGTAAATTTCTGCATTTAGTTTGGGATTTGCATTTGTGCAAAGTATTTTTACTTGTGTTTTTATATATTAATCCTTTTTGAAAACTCATGAGTGATTTAAATGTTATTTTGTCAATAGCAGAGTTTTAAAATAATATTTAAAATTAGGTGGACAAATTTAGATTTTGAAACATTTATTGATGATATTTTTTTTAATATATAGAGATTAGGTTTCATTTTATTAGCATTAATATTTTTATGACTAAGAAACACTTTTATTGCGATTAATTTATTCAAGCAATGGAGTAAGGGTACTTTAAGTACATTTATAGAAATTAATTTAATACCCACAAATATAATAATGAACTATTATTGGTATAAATTATTAATAAACTTATTTACTAGTAAAGATTATTTATTTTTATTTATTTATTAAATTATCATTTATATAAAATTTTGAATAATTATTGTCTTTTATTTTTAAAAAAAATGTAACACTTTTTTATATGACCTTTATTGATTCTGTGCTTGCCTCAAAATGATTTTTTTGTTTAAAAAATCTAGCTGTAACGCGTTCTTTTTATTATAAGGCTTTTCTTTTGTTATATATTAAGGAAAATTTCAATTTGTTATTTAACTCTTAATATAAAAATATTATGCGCAATCACTCTGGCGTAGTGGTCAGCGCTTCTTGCTCTTATTCCGTAGACCCGGGTTCGTATACGAGTCCGGTAGGTCATGAATATATACTCAGCTCTTCATTCGACCACCTTCTACACAATGAGTACTAAGCTTTTTGATTGATTGGAAATGGAAAGTCAGCTGAAGGTCCATTGTCGAACTAGCCACTTGGCATGGACAATCAATATCGCTCGTGTCAGCACAATGGCTATTAGGTTTGGGCAAACTTTAATTAGTATGAAAAAATATAAAAAATGAATTAAAAAATCTCAAAGCATTTCCTATTCAAATGTAATAAAAGTTAAAAATCTATGTTATTAAAACCAACAATTAAATTTGTTACACTGAGTTTTAATATCACTAACCAAATTTAATTTTTCATATCAATGTTGAAATCAAGGTCTCGCGCTAAAGAAAGCGATGAAATATTTTCATCCCATTCTACGTTTCTAGCACAACACCCGCGTCGGGGTAAATGTCCACTGTCCAGATCAGAGATCCAGACGCATGCGTTTGAAAAAAAAACTACGATTTGGCGAAAAAACTGGCCGCTTTTGCATCGCTTCGCGATCGCCAAGGTTTTTTTTTACTGTTGTAGTCTGGACACCCCCATAGATGTATCATTGTAAACAGACATCCCAATCGGAACTTTTTTTTTCAGAGAGCCACCCAGTGACTAAAATTCGAACTAACGGTCACGTGACTGGCCTGGTGACATGTTTTGTGCTATATTCTTTTCTCGTCAAAACACAATATTTTATGTTTCTATGTATTTTTTCTTTTATGTATTTTATGAAACTATTTTATGTTCCCAAGGATGTTGATAGGTAAGTGTTTTAAATATTTTATTTATTCAACTATTCTTGTAAGTTTTCTTTCATCAGCACTAAATGCTCGATCAATCATTTGTCATTTTTGTATTGAAAAGTTTCGATATGCAGGGTCCGGCAAAAGTAACGCAGCAAAGTTTTATGTTCATAAAATTTAAACTACTTTGTTTAACAAAATAAATTATATATCAAAATAAAGGGCATTCTCTGCCAAAAAGTTATATGAATTGTTCAATATGTCCACTTTCCATTTGAACCACCTTTTCCAGCCTTCTTTTAAAGCCGTTTGCTGTTGAGTTCCTCTTTGGAAATCCGGCGAACACTTTTCTCTGATATCCCGATTTCCTGAGCGATTCTTGATTGTGAAGTGTGAGGTTCCTCATTTATCCTGTCATGTACTTTCAGAATATTTTCTCTGGAATTATAGCAGAACGTGGTCTACCTGTTTTATAGTCATTGTTATCGACAGCACTTCCAGTATCCTTAAATTTTTATATAAGTGCACTTATCGTGTTTCCATGGGGAGCTGTTCGCCTCCCAAAGGTATTTTCATAAAGTTTAGAAAGCCTCGATGGTGATATATCACAAAGTTCATAATTCATCACAATAAATATCCGCTGATTCAAGTTTAAACGCGGAGCAGCCATTTTCTCAAATTTTGGTCCGATTCTGTGATTGTTCCAAACACAAATAAACTACCTAAAATACTTACTTTTTCGTCGAAAGTAATATCAATCAACAGCTCAGAATCTGAGCTTTTATTAATAATAATTGAATATCACAGGCTACTTACTGCTCTTCTTTTGGAACAGTCGAAACAGAAAAGTACCTAGAAAGCACTACTCATTGTTTAATATGATAAGAATTGAAAGCCTTTCATTTGATTCTTCCTTTTTCTACCGGTAACTAATTTGCATATTCCAAGCTTTCTAGGGCAACAATCACCAATATTATAATTACACGGGTTGCGCAGTAATCGCAAAAAACTTTTGCTGCGTTACTTTTGCCGGACCCTGTATGTAGCTTAATATACTTAAAGCATCTGGTTATTTTAGTCTACGGTAATTATTTTTTTTATTTAAAATAATTAAACGATATTAGACTACTATCTGAGTTAATTTTTTTAGTGTACCTTCATTAAATAAGTTAAGATATATATTGAGTTAAAATATTGTTGTTAGTTTTTAAAACTATGTTATTTAAACAAATGACCTAACTACAAACTGCCGACCTCCAAACGGCCCGTGCAACCAAAAGTGTCCGACGGATAATACCCCATGTAGAGAGAGTGCACGTTAAATATAATCCAAAGTCCCAACGCTGCGTACGATGTCGCCCTTAACGGTTGTGTTGGGTACCTACTCAGGTGTCGGCTCGTCACTTGATTGTGGCTCTAAAATACGACGCCCGTCGCCTTCAGCCCTCGTGTAGCTCTAGTGCAACGATAATTCAAACTAACCTTTAAATGCAGTGCTATTCTTTTTCATACCTTTTCAATTGACGTGTGTTTGTGCGTGCGCGTGCGTGTAAAATTAATCTATTAAATAGTTATTTTTCAAAAGTTGGTTAGTTACTTTTCTCTATTTTAATTATTTTAAAATTATAATTCAAAATTATCTGTAAATAAACAATTTGCTTTGGAATCAATCATTATTTTTGCCATGTTTTAAAACAATGATATTTTGACTGTTTGAATAACTGTTGGTTGTTGTTGAAAGACTGTTTTTTCAGAATGAAAAAATGGATGGACGTGCTTGGGCGAAACGATTTGTTAGAGTTGGAACCTAACTATTTGTATAACAGTGCCCGAGTTTGTGTCGACCATATCTCTAAATGGGCTTTTTCATACACTGAAAAATTAATTTATTTTTATTTGCTCTAGAAGCTAATTGATTTGAGAAAAAAACATTTTATAATCAGTTTCAAAATTCTTTTTCAATGTAAATAAAAAAAAAACAATAAAAAAAAAGTTCGCTTCTATAAATTAAAAAATACATCAATATCGTCTATTGACAAAATAAATTTAAATAAAGAATTTCTAAACCTGCATAAAGAAGGGATATTTTGAAGTTCAATAGCTAGTTTATTGAATAATTGCCTTACGCGCATGGAGACCTGATTTCTGCGCATGTTCATCAACCTTCATCATCAGTATTGGTTGTTGATTTGAAGTAAATATGTGTTAACACTAGATCGCTACTTTCAGTTATATTTAATTCGAAAAATAAATTTAAATTAAAAAATTTTGACTTTGGCGATCAAGTTTATAAAAACCGCCAAATGACGTCGCAAGCACTGGAGGAAAAAAAGTGGTCGCGCTTTTTGAGATCCGTTCCCATTGGAGCGAGACACGGCGATAGAGAGTATCCATACTATACAAATACCGAAAACACTGACAACAACAACACCGCAATTTGTATATGCATGCGTGATGACAATATTGCATGCCTTTCAACTTGCCCCAACTATGACGCACGGTGTTTACGCCGTGCCTCAAATGTCTACGAGAATACTCTAATTCGGCGTGTCTTGCGCTATGGTAACTTGAGAGAAAAAACTAATTTAACATTTACAACTTTTCAAATAACCAAATCGGAAGCCAAAAAAGCGATTAAAAATTCTACTCTTGCCAAGTAACCCTGAAAAAAGTTGCAAGAAAGAATCCAAAATAGTTGCCAACTTTTCCTATTTAAGGTAACCCGGAATCGAAAATTCATTAAAAAATCGATTTTGAGGTTTTTGAATTTTCTAATAGCCCCATTTCTTCTTTTTAAAATGATATATAACACTTTACAATCAGTGCATTAGAAGTAATATTTTTTTGTGATTTTGCGAAAGTCACTTCATGTTTAGCGAGTGAGCCGTCTGCTAAAGTTGTCTGCTAAATAAACTTTAACGTCACACGCTCTAAACTACTTTCTTTACTGAATATTTATTGGCAACGTATTTTACAAGCTGTGTGTAAAAATTTCTTGTGTTTAAAAGCTTGTTTAGAAGCTTGTATTTACCATGCTTTTTGCTCGAAAATTCGTTTGATTTCCAGCGTTCGAATTTTTCTACCGTAGTTTCGTTTTAATTTTTGCTTTGAAAATTTTTATTGAGGATTTATATTTATTTAAACGTTTTACGTTTCAAAATGGGAAGGATATTTAAAAAAAGAAAAGGGTTCAACTTCAGAGGTCGACCAAAGAAGGTAGAAGAGTCACCAGAATCTTCAATCCCTATTCCGGCTGCGCCTATATCATCGTCCACGAAGAAATTGGGTAACTTGGATGAAAGCTACCACTTAGAAAATACCAATACGAACTTAATTATTGATTTAAATGTACTCTCATCTGTTTTGGAAGAAGTTGTTCTGTGCCATAATTGTAAGAATTCAGGAGTGAAACTTATTCATTCTGGGCAGGGAAGTGGATTGGCAGCAAAACTTTTGCTATACTGTGAAGTGTGTGATTTTTCTAAATCCTTTTTTTCTTCTGAAAAGCAGAAAATTAATGATAGCTACTACTACAATGTCAATTTGAGGTTTGTGTATGCCTTGCGATCGATTGGCAAAGGTGAAGAAGCCGGCAAAATGTTTTGTGGTGTAATGAACTTGCCCCCCCCTCCATCTAAATTTGCACCTTACCGAAAGATATTGCTGACAGCAGTGGAAGCCGAATGTGAAAACAGTATGGCAAAAGCTGTGGAGGAAGCAGTAAAAGAAAATTCTGGCTCCAGGGACATTGCGGTGGTCGTCGATGGATCCTGGCAGAAAAGAGGATACTCATCGAAAAATGGAACCGTTTCTGTTACCAGTATGGACACAGGAAAGGTGGTCGACGTTGCTGTGATGACCAAGTATTGCTATTGTAAAGACAAGAAGAAACACAATGATGACTGCCAGGCGAATTTTTCCGGATCTAGTGGCTCCATGGAAGTAGAAGGTGTTATGGATATTTTCAAACGATCCTTATCGAAACATGATGCTCGATTCATAACGTACTTAGGAGATGGTGATTCTAAAGCCTACTCGACCCTTGAGGCAGCAAATATTTATGGCGATCATTGTCCAATTGAAAAAATTGAATGCGTGGGGCATGTAAGAAAAAGAATGGGGTCAAGGTTGCGGGAAATGCTAAAAAAGTCCAGTGGAAAAAGTCTCTCCGATGGCAAGCCTCTTGGTGGTAAAGGAAGACTGTCCAAACCGCAAATAAACAAATTGCAAACATATTATGGGCTAGCCATCCAACGCCATACTGGGGACCTCAAAGCGATGAAGCAAGCAGTTTGGGCTACATATCTGCACAAAGTGTCCACAGACGATGATCCTCATCATGGCTTCTGCCCCAGTGGCCCCGATTCTTGGTGTGGGTACAATAAAGCCGTTGCATCAGGTAAATTGTACAAACACAAGAATAGTCTGCCTGTTGCTGTTATGGAAGCCATCAAGCCTCACTTTAAAGACCTTGCCAGTGACACTCTTCTGAAAAAATGTTTACATGGCAAAACTCAGAATGTGAATGAGTCCTTGAACAATGTGATTTGGACAAGGATACCGAAGAATGTATTTGTTGGACTGGAAACCCTTCGGTTAGGTGTCTTTGATGGCATAGCCACTTTCAACGAAGGAAACATCATCAAATGCAATGTGATTGAACGCCTTGGAATACAACCAGGAAAGCTCTGCAATCAAGCAATGAAGGAGATTGACGAGGAGCGACTCCGAAATTCAATCAGGGCCTCCTTAGCCGCAACAAAAGAAGGAAGACTAAAAAGAAAAAACCATGAGAGAGCATTGGAAGAGGCCATTCTGAAAGATGATTCCAAAAGAGCATATGCTCCTGGATTATGCAAATGAAGGTAACGAAACATCAAAACTACTTTCATATAATTTTTGTTTCTTATGCGATTGCCTTCTCGGGTAATAAAACAATTAACTATTTGATAAAAATTAAAACTCAATAAATATTAAATATGTATCTCCAATTTTAAATATGATTTTAACAATATAAAAAAGTTAAAAGTGAATCAAACACAAGTTTTCGCTTTGAAGCCAATTTTCTCAAAACTAAGTTTTTGAATGTTCGAATTCACTTTTCTCAGGAACTATAAGAGATATATTCAAAATTTAAAAAATGACATGTTCATAGATATGTGTCTAACACTTAGACATGGGGTTTAAGCAAAATCTGTTTAACAAAAGAAGTTAGAGAGAAATTAAAAGTGAGAAAGTGTTGTTTTCGTAATTTTTGATACTTGACATATAATTTATTTTTTTTCTCAGCAATTAAGCATTACTTTTACAAAATCCCATGTTAAAGTCTTTAGAAGTGTTTAATGTACCACTGTAAAAAATTTCAGACTAATATGTCTTATAGATTCTGAGAAAAATTATTCTAAAAAAGGACTAACTTAACATTACAGTCTATGGGAGCTCTGCGGGATTCCGGGTCCCCTTAAAGCCATGTTAACTTGTGTTGTATAGTTGCTATTGTCAACAAAAAAATGAAGGGAAAAAAATTAAAGAAAAGGTAATTGAAGTAGAAGCAAATAAACTACTTTTCAATCAGTTTAATTTGAATTAAATATTCAAGAATATCTATTTATCTTGTAGATAGTACGTGTCTGTGGAATTTTCTGACTTATTAACGAATAAAATGCAATCTGAAAAACGATTTCAAATAAATTTGTCAATATTTTATTTTTACGTTTTCTTGATACTTTCTGTTTGAGAGTTTAAACGGCACCAACCTTTGTTCTCAAAGAAAGAAAAAAACACCATATATATCCGAAGTCTTATTCCCGCGCAAAATTGCCATTGATGGTTAGCTTTCGTAATTTCTTTAACTCTGCGCAATACCGTGACTTGTACAGATTTGTGAGCACACAATATTAAAGCAACTCTTAAAAAATGACAACTCCGACTGTACTGAGAAAAATTTTCATTTGTTCAAAACAAATGAAAAAAAAGGCGCCACATCATTTTATCTGATTTTTTTTTTAATCCCCCTTCACATGAACGGAGTTCAAGAGTTAGAAATTTTTGTTTTACACAGATTTAGTAATTGCGAAGTGGTTTTTCCTTATGGATTAATTGTTAACAAAATAAATTTCACTATAGTATGGGTTCTGACACTAATAATTTTCCTTATATTCCAAAGCTCTTTCTCTACTATGATTTGGTAGGTAATAAACAACGACTTATGTAATTCCTCATTCGTACTTCCCATTTCTTTTCCCTTCGTAATTTTTTTTAGGGGGGGGGGATTTTCTTTGTTTGAATTAAAGTAACGTGACAGCACTGCCCTTGTGTTATCCACGTTTTTCAGTATTGTTTCTATAATAGTTTATTCAATATGTTCTAGTGAATATTCCCTGATAGCAAAAATTAGCACCTAGGGGGCGATTATTGATTTGAGCAGAATGCAAAATTATTTATTACTCGTTAGTTTCAATTTTGTGGCTTCATAATTTGTTTTTATCTCTAAAGTATGGAAAATATAATAACCTCGATAACAGAACAATTACATGCACCCTTTTCCGAAATCTTCAAATATAATCATAAGTCTAAAGGGCGCTTTTTCATTGAACGACACGACACCGATAAATCGTACACTATCGCTTGGGACGGCATACGATATTATCGTATCGTCTAGGTAGTCGCTTTTTCACTGCACCGATATCGTTCACTGAAACGGGCCGATTTTCCGCTCATTTTCGTGTTCGTCTTTCTCCGTGAGCAGACGCATTTAAAAAATGGCTCGTCACAATAAACTACATTATCATCAATTGCGCCTCTTATATTTACTTTATTTAAGAAGGAAAATACGAGGTATTACAAAACTCTTCTGGGTTCACGATATTTTAAAAGCAAGGCATTCTGAAGGGGAATTTCACGTACTATTTGAAAGGCTACATAAAGATCCTGCAAAATTCTTCAATTATTTTAGAATGAGCGTGGAAACTTTCGATTGAACTTTCTAACATGACGTTAAAAATAAATTTTTAATTACAAGCTGAAATCAGTTTTTAAAAAAATACAACCTTATTAAAACAGTTGCTAGTTAATTGTAAAAAAATTAAGAATTTTATATAAAAAAACATGCAATTTTTTAAAACTATTTAAAAACTAATTTTGTTAACTAGGTCATAGATTTCAGCACCATTTTATTTACTTTCCGTCATGTCTACCCTCAACTAATTCGCAAAGAGACACAATATCAAATTTAAGAGCCATTTTTACGAAGTTTTCAAACAACAACAAACAGAAAATGTCGCCACGATTAAGAAGGATTCGTGCGTACCCACGATATAACGTGGCGATAACCGATATCGCCCGATTAGGAACGGCATAATCGTTATCGTATCGGCTAGTGAAAAGCGTCCCGGCTTCGCGTGTGTGTTTTGCGTTCCACGATATCGTGTTACTGAAATCGTATACGATTTGTCGCTGTCGTGTCGGTCAATGAAAAACCGCCCTACATCTTTGCATTTATTAGACGAAAGAGAATTTTATTTGAAAAAGGTATTTTTTCTTACACACAAAAATTAATTTTTTTAAAGTCTTCTCAAAAATAAAATTCAGATTTAAAAGTATTGAATGTTGATTGGATGTCCATCAACACTGACCCTTTGACGTATGAATTCAAAGTACAACAAAGTACCTTACAATGGATCATAGCCATCATGTGGAACCATATAACTACCATCTTACTTATTTTCAAAAATCATAATTTAAGAGGTGAACTGACTATAATAGAAAATGAGGAGCAATTTTAACTGAGTGAAGCTTTCTTCAGAATTGATTTGTATAGATTATAATTCAATTTCTAAATCGAATACAAGAAAATACTGAAGAATAATTTAAAAAAAAAAAAAATGCAAGTTCTCAATACATTCAATATTTTAAGATCTAATAAAATGGATTGGATTGCAGCAAGCATTCACCTCAGTTGTAAGAGTATAAAATATCTAATAAACCCTAATTTGCTAAGGCCAACTGTATCAAAACATACAATACATCATGATATTTTGCTTAAAATGCGTGTTGGTTAATTTTTAAATGGGATAATTTTAATTATTTCTGCAACAGTTGAAGTTTATATAATATTAACTTACATATTTAAAAATATGGCTATTACATTAAATTTAATTATTTAAACCGGCAATAATGTAGCTTTAAAAAAAATTTAGAAACTGTAGGTGTGCCTAGATTGGTTTTCCTTTAAATTGCATTAATCCTCCTGAAAGAGGTTCACTGTAGTTAATTTGACACCCGAAAGGATTTTAGGAGAATTGCTTCCATACCCTCCAACAAAAAAGAAACCAGGTGGATTAGTCCATTCTTATAAACTATACTTCCGCCATAGAAAAAAAAAAGTCTTCGGAGGAAACAAATCAACTTTCTGTCCGAAGAGTTAAATGCTATATATGGACATCAGTCTCAAAATACAGAGTTAGGGAGTTAGTGATGGGCCGGTCCGGAATGAACGGGTCCAAAAAACCCGGTCCTTAAAAGGAACAATCGGATCCGGATCCGCATCTCAAAAATACCCGTTCCTCCAATCGTTCCAACTACCTTTCTCTCTACTAATATTCGGGCGTAACGTAGGACGCATTCACTGATGACGTGGGACCCGTTCCGATCGGACTGATGTTTGTACTGTGAAGGCTGTTGGAACGAGGGGTGGAACGGGTTCTTTTGAAAGTACCCGTTCCAGCTACCTTTCTCTCTACTAATCTTCGGGCAGTGACGTAGGACCCGTTCAGTGATGACGTTGGACCCGTTCCGGCCAGACCGATGTTAGTATTGTGAAGGCTGTTGGAACGAGGGGTGGAACGGGTTCTTTTGAAAGTACCCGTTCCGGACCGAAAATTAGTATGGTGAAGGCTGTTGGAAAGATTGGAGGAACGGGTTCTTTTGAAATGACCCGGTCCGGACCGTGTTGATGGTGTGTTGCGTTTTAATTGGCGGACTTTTTGATTACCTTTTTTTTTAAAAAATAATGTTTCATATCGTCACCGGGGGTGGGGGTGTTTTTCAAACCTTAATATTATATGTGATAACGAACGAAAAGATACCCAGCGTGTCATAATAGTGTTTATACTAAAGTATGAACAATACCTGCATTTTAGTTGTAGTATAGTAAGAGTTTTTGTAATGGGATTTAATTAAATATGTGACGGGAGTGTTAAAGGTACCGTCTTACAGGGCCTCGCGCTGCTTGGAAAATATTAGAATTTTATGTTATTACCATCTTTTTAAATAACAATAGTTCAAGTTCTTTTTTAGATAACACCACATATTTAAACTTTCAAGTAATATTTATGTACACAATTGAAAATATTCAAATTTAAATTTCTATCAAAACACTTTTATTATAATTTAGCGGTGAAACGGTAATGTCGCACCAGTGTTACACACACAAGAGCTATTGGCAACTGACTTCGCAATATTGAATCAGGTCAATCAGCGAAAGCGACACTGAGCTGGCACCCAACGACACGAGGAATGTAGTTAGAAATTCACAGTGAGGGGATGCAGCAGTAACAATTGACTAAAAATTGCCGTTTTAATGGGGGGGGGGGGATATAAAATGTTCGAAAATTGAGTACAATTTACATATTTTTTAAGGTATAAAAAACTATTTGGTAATTATTTTTTAATTAATATGAGGGGTGTATTATTATTAATATGATTTGAGGTATAATTTAAAGTTGTAACAAATATCAAGGGTTTTAACAATCAAAATATATAAAATATATTAAGAAATTGGTAAATTTAAATATTACAAATTTACAAAAACGTCGCTAAATAAATAATGTCGCTAAAGATGTTCAATACTCGCCTAAAACTTTGAACATGATCACTACTTTTCTAACTGATTTCAAATAATATAATGATCATTGGCCGATCTAGCGGGGTATTTGGGGTAATTATAATATTTGTGAAGGTGGTTTTTTAAAGACTATCAGGCGGGTTATTTTAGTTTGACTTATCGTCGCACTAATGCTGGGGGTCCCGTTTTAGGTTGACCACCTAACCGGGACATATGCCTAACACCCCAGAGCCCTTGGTCACGAAAGCTGAATTGGGCACGGCAGGCCTTGACCCACTAATGCGCTGTTGCGCCGAGGAGTTTAGTTTTATTTAATTAAATAACTACGTGATTTCCAAGATATACAGTCATTGTTTGCCTTGTTTATATGATAGCTACTTCGCATTTTCAAAAATTAAATTAACTTTTTAGTTATTATTTTCATGAAATACTTCGCTAAGACCCGTTTCAAACCTGCTGTTGTATATCAATATTTTCTTAAAAACTAATTTTTGTGCAATTAGTTTTGTATTTCGTATATTTTTATCATTTAAATTTGTATAAATTAAATAAATGCTGAATTTAATATTCTAGGAGCTTATCGTTTAATTTCTGTACAGAATTTAAATTTGTACTGTGATTTAAATTTTTTATGTAGTTAAATTTTAAACGAAAACATGCTACAACAAATTGATTTTTTCTTATTTATCTCACTTAATTTTTTTAAATCATTAATTATCTATTAAACAATACAAGCATTAATATATTAGGTTAGATTAGTTTGAATTATCGTCGCACTAGAGTTACCCGAGGGCTATTGGCGACGGGCGTCATAATTTAGAACCACAATAAAGTGACGAGTCGACACCTGAATAGGCACCCAACGAAACCGTTAAGGGCGACATCGTACACAGCATCGGGACTGGTCTTTGGAGCATATTTAACGTGCACACCCTCTATACGGGGTATTATTCGTCGGACATTTTTGGCTGCACGGCCGTTTTATAGGTCAGCAGTTATTAACAAACAGTAGTATGTAAAATAAGAAGTAATATAAGCTCATAAATAGTAATTTTAGTAAAAAAAAAATAGTAAACATATGTATTTACCATGGAGAATTAAATGAAAAAATAATTTCAATTAAAAATAAATTCAATTAAAAATATTTTAAATTAGAAATAATTGTAATCAAAAAATATAAAATTAATATCGATTAAAAATAATTTTAATTGAAAATATTTATTAAAACAAATTTGACCCCCCCCCCCCCCAACTTCAAGATAATTGTTTGACTTAAATAACACGAAAGCAGTGTATTTTTCGTACAGTGTTTTCAAACTTTTTTCATAACTAAGAAACTTACAAAACATAATTCTAAATATATATTACGCAAGCAACGAATAACAGTTTTAACGTTTAAACACTTCTCTTATAAGCATACCATCGAACGTCGGAAGCATACGAATTGCTCTAAATACTTTTATCCCACGGCAGTAGAGAAAGCACTATCCCCCTAAAGAAAGGATTTCCTGGAAGAACACTTACATTCCACTCTCAAGGGGTGTTCTCGACCAACCCTCCATATCCAATTACAAACCGGTCAGGGTCTCGTCAAAACCACTCTTGGACCGCCCATACAGGAGATTGCAAAGGGGGTGGGCAAAAAGGAACGGGTCCGATAGACCCGTTCCTCAAAAGGAACGTGAACGATTGGAACGTATCCTCAAAAGGAACGGGTTTTCCCATCACTATAGAGAGTATCCAGATTTTATTATTGGCTTTCAAAACCCCCAAATATTGGCTACATCATAAAATCCAGGTTTAGATGGGACTAGTCAAGTTTTTTACTCCTTGTTAAAACTAGGAAAAACCAAAGTTGAAATAGGAATTTTTAAGACCTTTTTATACAAATTAGGGCTATTTTGGTAGTTTTAGAGGGACCCCTAAATCCATTTTCAGTTTATTGGCTTTTAAGGATATTTTTCTTCAAGGAGCAAGCAAACAGTTTAAAAAAAAAAAAAAACGTACATTTTACTGCAAATGCTGTAATGAAAAAGGCTTTATCCAAAATTCTCACTTTATTCCAAACAGCTTGAAAAACACAAATACATAAGAAATCAGTGCTAAATGATAAAATGATTTCAAAAACAAAAATGAAACTGACATTGGATCATGTGCGTATGAACATTAGAGAATATAATTTAACACCTGTATTTGTCACAAAATGTATGCATAAAAATACTTACATTAGTGATGAGTATTATTATCACAATATTAGATGTGGTGATCATACAAAATCTCTCTGTTGAAATAAAGTTTAATGAATTTCTCATGGAACCCATTCTTGCAAAGAACAGTTATTGCTGCAGTAGTAGGAAAAAGGAATCACAGAATAACACTAGTAATAAAATAGAGTGTTTCCCCTCCAATAAAGGAGCCAAAACAGTCTAGATTGAAGTTTACAAGAAAATAAGATACAAAACTTTTTAAAAACCATATACAAAATTGTGGAATGTATTAAGCTTAATGTGTTCAATGACAAATATTTTTTCTGATCCATCTTAATCTTACCATCCCTGAAAAAATCTAGATTCAGAGAAATAAAATGTACCACATAATGCTTTTGTATATAAAAAGGAAAATGAAAAAGTTAAAATAATCTACAAAATACCGAGAAAATTGACAAAGTACAAACAAATGCAAATTTGGAATGCTAATTAAAATCATGTTTTAAGAATTAACACCATAGAATATATTAAGTATATATTTTACTAAAGTAACAATAACTACATAAAGTTGTTAGCTAAAAAGGAAAATGATATTAAATATTTTTTTAACATAAGCACTATACTTCCTATCTAAGGCAGCTTGGGGTAATTGGTAGACAAAACAGAAACTTCCCCTATATTGAACCAAGAAGATTTAGTCTTTTTATTAATTAAATATTCTAATAATTTGGAAAAGGTGTTTCATTATTAATCATAAAAACAGGGTAAATATTAGATAACACAAGGTAATTAATCAACACTTAAGTTTTTAATTTTTCACACACAAATACCTCCAAATAATTCCATTTTACCAATACCATCTCAAATGGGGAATTAAATGTGCACATTTAAACTGTTGAAATTCTTTTACATTTTAAATTTGGCTGTTGTCCAATAAATAGCCTGTCAGTTTTTTTAATGTTCCTCTACAGTGGAATTTTATTGACGATTAACATGGAATGTGACTAAACAGAATGTTGCCATTGGACTTGTTTACCTATATTCAAGAATAAAATATGTCTAGGCTTTACCCCCCCCCCCATGAATAATATCCTATTGTTTATTATAATTAACCAAGCACTATATACCAATTACCTTTTCTCCCAAACTAAACTTATTTATATAAAATATTTTGTCCCCCAAAATAAGTTTATAATTATTCAGAGAAAAATTTGGGTCAAATGATAAGGTCTCCACAAATATCGAAAATTCTCAACCTCATTTCACACACTTAGAAATTAAGTAAAAGTAGAAAGTTTAATCGTTGCTAACCAGTTTTGATTTTTAAATGGTAATGAACTAAAACTATATAAAAATTCTAAAAATCTGTTTTTTTTAAACTCAAAAACATTGACTTCTATTTGTATTTTGATGTTTTCAAAACTGATTAACCACTATTTTTATGATTCAGGGAAGGACCGGTCAACCAAACATCGACGCCTGGATATTTTTTCTTATTTGAGGCGAACGCAGTGTCCTATTATAAAAGTTTAAGAGGTTCAAGGTTTCTTTCCCCAAGTTAACATCGGCAGCTGGTGCCAAGTTCGATAGCTTATTTTTTCAACTAAACAGAACGTTACATATCGGTCTAGCCATAAAAAATATAAAAAACACTGAAGAATTCAAGTTTATTTTTTAAAAGAAATTATGCATTAAACAACCATAAGGAAGAATTCAAGAGAAACTACGTAATGAAATGGCAAATCGTATTTTTAAAAACGGATGTTTCAAGGCGACAAAAGATGCATTCATAACAAAGAATCGGAAAAAAAATATCTGCGCCTGCAATTGTAACATTAAAATAGTGTTGGAAATATCGTCAACGCCAGGTGTTTTGGTAACCATATCAGAGAAAAACACAGAAGGATTTGGTGAAAATATAACTCGTTAGTAAGCATCATTTTGTAGAATGCCGAAGTGCTATGCATGCCATTTAGTGCCGACTTGGCACTGTTTTAAAAAATGACTTCTTGAAATTTGAATGTCCGAAACGAATAAAATCAAGGACTTTTTAATGATTGTGTGTCAAAATTAAGGAGTACTAAGGTGTACTTGAAATCGAAAATAAAAATCAAGGACTTTTTAACGATTTTTGGTAAAAATCAAGAAGTATAAAAGGGTACTTGAAATTGAAGATAAAAATCAAGGACTTCTTAAGGACTTTCAAGAACAAGTGGGAACCCTGACATGATAGCTTAAAGATTTAGCAAGAGGTAAAGAATACAAATAGCAAAATATCATATCCATTGAAAATGTTGCAAATCACTATAAAGAGAAAAATAAGGATCTTTCTTCTGCCTACACACCAGCCATTAATTGAGTAGGATCGAACGAGAAGGGGCTAAGTTCATTTCCTATTGAACCACTTTTCTTCACACTATAGTGTTACATCTAATCTTATAAAAGTAAAACAAATTTATTGGAAGTTATCTTTTAAGTAGAGAGGAAGGATTTTTTTTTAAAGCACTAGTTAGAAACATGATTAACAACATTACTTTTCATCTCACACACACTTTGACATTATGGATATTTTTTGTAGTTAATCTTAGAAAATAATAAATTTCAGTATGATGAGAACGTGTAACAATGTTTAGAAATTTCTTTTTAATACTCAATGGTCAATCAAGTAATATGTCAATATCCAAAAGATATCAGGGTTATGTAGCTCCTTCCCTGTGAATTTGGTCCCTTCTTGCTCCAGCATACACAATTGTTATTCCCCCTGCCCCTCTACTTACATAATTTCAATGTTAACATGTTGTCAATGTCTGAGCTGTGCACAACCCCAAGGCACCATGACAGTAATTTTCATTCAAATTTTACAAATCATATTCAAAGACAAAGTAACATTGAACATAGAACACACAAAAAAATGTTATTTATGTAGAACAAAAAAAAAACATGAAAACATAGAATTAAGTACAATTATCTTTTTAAAATTTCATAATAAACTAGTTTAAAAGAAAATTTTAAAAAATCACTTTTACCTAAAATGAAATCATTTATACGATGCATTTAAATAAAAACCAACTTCTAAAAGTGCATATAAATAGGATGATAAATGAATTACTGTTTTAAAAAAGAAATGTCTATCCACTTCATCAAGAATTTCAAAGCGTATTTTCCATTTTCCCAGCAGAAAGGAATTTGTAGCAATGTTTCTTTAGATATTAACACCTTTTAAGAGTAAAATTACATGTTTCTCCCACCACAATGTTTGTAAAATAGGTTCCACATTCCATCAACATCAAGGCGTAAACTCAGGAAATTGGTTAAGTTTTTTTCTATCTTCTTCTGTATCGTTTTTAGCAATGAGAAGTGTATGACCATATCCACAATCAACAGAATGAATATAAACTCCTTCCAACGGTTTAACTTCTTGTGGAGTTGTAGAAGATCTTGATCTTGACTCACCATAACCCTTTAAAACCAAACATACAAATCAGAAAATTTCTATAGGAACAAAAGTATATGTCAACTGAATATTTGATGCTGTAAAAGGTTTAAATTTTTCATCCACATCACTTACGGCAATAATGTTCGCTCAACACCAGAAGCAATATGAACTTGGTAGAAATTCTTTTCAAAATAATACTTACTGAAACCCTCTTTATACAGACAACATGTCATAATCTCACAATTCGCTTGACAAAACAAACAACTTTTAGAAAAGACTAATTCTTTGGATTAATATCACACTAGAGCTACAGAATTTGTTGAAAAGTAGAACTAAGTGGAATCAGTACACACTTTTGGTACCTTTCCGTATTCAAAGGAATGATTTTATACATAAATCTGTACAATACCAAAATATTCCCAGATTTTAATAGGTGGAAGGGGAACTAATGGGACTTTTACTCCCTATTTGAATAACACATCGTATGTTTTTTCTTGTAAATATACCCCTTTGGGTTATTTTCAAATTTGTTGACTAAAAATTACAACAAAGTCGTTGAATTTGTTTTAGAAATAGATATGGTTTTTCTCTTTCGAGATAATTTCAGGTTTTTTCTTGGTTTCCAGGTGCCTGGCATAACATAACAAAGAAAGTGCGCCCAATAAGAGAAGAGTGTAGGCTATGTGGCCCATTACTCTATGCGCATAGAATGACATAAAAAATATTAGTGGTCCATTTACTCAACAAGATAGGCGGGGAAAGGTAATGATGATAAGGAGGGTATCATAGCAAAATTGTATGCCACCCTCCTATGTAGGTGCCTGGCAACTTTAGCCAATGTTCATGAAGAAATCTGAATGAAACACCTCATCAGGATTTCAAGTCCTTCCATATTTGAAACGCTACTGCCTTTGACACTGGAATGCAAAGTTAAATCCACTTATGAACTTTGCTCATAGTCATTAGACCTTAAGTTAATAGCTTGAATATAATTTAAAAGTTACCCTTGACTATTAAAAAATTTATATTTTCAAGGTAACCAAAATAATTTTTGAAGAAATTTTTAGTGAGCTAACCACAAAATTGATAATGTCTGAGCACTTTGACATTCACTTCACATAAGACTATAAAGTGAATTAAAATATATATGAATTAAGTAATAAACTGCTTACCAATTCGCCGTATGTTGGACTTGGACCCCAAGATATTACACTGTCATCAGCAAGGCACACTATACTATTGTTTGCACATCCAACATCCCTCACACGCCAACCTATTAGATCTTGAACTGGTTTTGGATACATATTAGCTTCACCTGTTCTACGATTTTGCCCGAAAAAGTAAAGAACATCTGGAAAATAAGAGACAGATTACAACACAGTTCAAGTAGTGTCAAAATATATCTGAGGAAATAAAAAGCATGTCTTTCAACAAAACCACATAATAAAAGGGATTATTTCATAGCCTTCTCCCATATGAAAGTAGTAAAAAGTCAGAAAGCTCCAGAGTTAAGTGATAAAGAATTGATGCAATGCAAATATCTATTAAAATTCACTAGAACAGGACCTTAAACGTTTATTGATCAATATTTATGAACCTATATGTGCTGTACTAAAAGATCCTTTGGATTTTTAAGGAAACTTAGGAGATTCTATAATCAAGCCAAGATGGAGGAAACTAAGGGGATCATAGAAGCGGGAAGGAAATTCTGGCACTCAAATAGTCAGAAAAACTCAGGGAACCAATAATTAAGATACTACAGTGATAATTTCATCAAGAACATCTGGGGAACATTTAATATTGAAAATCTGTCGATATTGCTACATGGAAACGTGATGCCACAATTACATAATTTCTTCAATTCTGGCCTGTTAACTTATATATACAGTTTATTTGTACAATTTTCGTTCAAAAATAGTCGTATGGAAACTTGAGTGATCCGACAATGAGAATGTCTTTTTTACATATCGATGGTTGCATGTAAGTGCATGGGTGCCACTCTTGCACAACTTAAAACTTCAAATAACTGCATACGGTTACCGATCCACTAGGAAAGCATTTAAAAAAGTTTTACACTGTTGAATAACTTATAAGGAAACATACAGGGTGGCCCAGCGGGTAGTGTTTGAAACAAATGAAAAAATAAAAACAAATAAGAGACATGAGAAGAATTTAATGACGTTTATTGAATGGACATATTGGGCAATTTATGATAAAGAGGTTCGAAGTGCCCACCATATTTAACAAGGACAGCAGTTAGGCGGTTTTCGAATACAAAAATACTCCATACTCCTTACAAATACCTTTCTCCTTCCTCCATACTCCTTTTAATTGACCAATTCTTTTTGTGGGAAGCTTTTTTTAGCTTTTGTGAGAAGTTCCACAAAAAGAATCGGCCAAACAAAAGGAGTATGGAGGAAGGTATGGGTAAGAAGTATGGAGTATGGTTGGATTCGAGAACCGCCTAACTGCTGTCCTTGTTAAAGATGGCGGGCACTTCGAACCTCTTTATCATAAATTGCCCAATATGTCCATTCAATAATCGTCATTAAATTCTTCTCATGTCTCTTATTTGTTTTTATTTTTTCATTTGTTTCAAACACTACCCGCTGGGCCATCCTGTACACTTATTAGGAAAAAAGTTCAAGCCTTTTCAAATACTTTTTCAGAAAAATTCAAGGAATAGAAATTACTAAAATCATAAAATCTGAATAGATAAACGTTTTTTTTTGTTCAAAGTAAAACCTGTATTCAGGTGTCGGCTCGTCACTTGACTGTGGTTCTATAAATACAACGCCCGTCGCCAATAGCCCTCGTGTAGTTCTAGTGCGACGATTTTCAAACTAAACTCTGTATAAAACCCGCATTAGGCCGAAGTAAAAAAAATGTCTAAAAAAAGCTTCAACACGGATCATTGATTAGAAGCAATAGAAGAAATGTTCTGGTTGATCCAAGTTGACCTGAACCGGAGCTATAAAAGTAAAACGAGACTCTTCCAATAATGCAAAATCAGAGAACTGTCAATCATTACGTGTCACGCGACATCATCAGTAAATTTTGAGAAAATTACTAGGCAATAAAATAAGTTAATCAGGAAGCATTGTTGGTTTGCACTGGCAGTTGGGTTAGCCGATATTAGTGTAAGAAATATTAGTGTAATTGAATCTTAATTTATTTTCAAATTTTAATTAAATTTTTCTCATCTTTATTATTAAAATAAAAAATTTTAAGTTTAGTTTTCATTGATAGACCGAGAATGGTGAAAAAGTTGTGTTGTGCAAAATTCGGCCCCTTTTTTTAGGGCACTATATTTTCTACAATTACTTTACCTATACAGGAGTATATGCGGTATTCCATTAATAACTTTATTAATAAATCATTCAAATCTACATAGATTCCGGACAGATTTCGGTCAATCAAACTTTTCAATATTTTGTTACTTTAAAATTTGAAAGGTGATAAAGGGCGGTCCTTCTAAATCATATTTTTTGGTTGCTTTCCCATAACAAAAGAGATTTAGATAACAAAATTTTGTATTTAATTTTTTTTATTGGCCGATTACATTATTTTAACAATCAGTAACTATCGCATCGGCAAAAAACACACCATCGGACGATCCCTTAATATATTTTATTTAAAATAAAAAAAAAAACTAAAAATAGATATTTCTTTAAAAATCGTACAATTTCTTCACATGTCCGTACAATCTTACAATAAACTGAAAATCCGTACATTGTATACGGCCAACTTCATGGTTATTATTATGTGGCAATATATTTACACATTGCTTATTTACTAGAATATTTAACTTATTTATAAATAAAGAAACTATTTTAATTCCTTTCAATTTATGTTTAGTTTGAATTATCGTCGCACTAGAGTTACACGAGGGCTATTGGCGACGGGCGTCATAATTTAGAACCAGTCAGGTGACGCTCAATTTATGTACTTTTGGGAAAAAGCTTGTTATTTTAGTGGACTAGAAATTACTAACAAAAAATGAAATCTGAATATACAAAGCGTGAATAAGCCGAACTTTCATATTTTGTTTCAAACTAAAACCTGTCTAAAATCAGAAACCCCAGACGTATAAGCCGAAGAAAAAATTTCTAAAAAAAAGTTTTAAAAGTAATCAAAATTCAAGCTGTTCCTGTGATCGACTCATGGACACTTGATCAGAAGAAAATATTCTGGTTGTTCCAACATGCCTGAACCGGAGCTACAAAAGTAACGAGATGACATTCTTCCGATAACGCAGAGCCAGAGAACTATCAATCATGGCAATGCGATATCATCGGTGGATTTCACGAAAACTACTAGGCAGCAAAATAAGTAGATCAGGAAGCATTATTGGACTGCATATATTTGATCAGGTACAGATGATCCTCTGCAAATGTGGATTGCACTAGCCGTTGACCGATATTTGAAGACATCTTAGTGTAACCTAATCTTAATTCATCTTAAAATTTTACCAAAAAAATCCTCTTTATTATTAAAAACTATAATTTAAGATAGTTGTTTGTTGAAATTTATTTTTATTTCATTTAAGCACTTTTCAAGCAGTGTACGAACCTTAGCAAAGGTTAAATTAGTTGAAAAATTAAAAAATCCAAAAATAGCTAAAAAACAATCGGGAGAAATACACAGTAAAGCGGGTAGGCGGGAGGATGAAGAAAAATCGGTAGACTTGGCAACTCTGCACAGGTGATGTCAAAGCGAGCGCCAGTGAAAAAATACGAAAAATATTTGCATTTGAGAAAGTCTTAATTTGCCTACATGTTCGGCTTTTGTTCAGTTTTTTTAAAAAGACCGTCCCCCGGACGGAAGAGTGGCACCCATGTGTAAGTGTGAGAACTTTTAAAAACTGTAAATTTTTATTAACAATTACTAAATCAGAAAACTGATTTTTCTCCACATAATTTTTTTTTATTAAAAACATTATATACTTACCATATTCATTAATAGCCAAACTATATGTTCCACCAGCAAAAATTTTCTTAACAGAACCAGCATTTTTAGGACCATTTAATGCTGTAATTAATCTTGGAACATACTCATCTTTGGGCTCATTTGTTCCTAATCTGCCGTAACCTCCAAATCCCCATGAAAAACAACGCTTTTGTGTGTCAATAGCAACCTAAATATAACAATTTAATGTTTAAAAACTAATACAAGAGAAATACAGACCATAGTCCTCAAAAATTTATTCAGGATAATTGCACATATAAATTAAAAACAACTTAAAGCTAGCGTTTTTATTCGGAAATGAGTGCTAATGGTATTCACAAAGTTGTTATTAATGAGTCCCCCCCATTCCATGTAAAATCGCCCTGCTCAAAATCTTCACGTCACAAAATTCGATCTTGATGTTTTTTCCCAAGTACTAGAAAAATTTATTAGACACATATTTTTCAATTTTCCAAGTATTAAGGAAGTTATGATTTTTTGAAAACAAAAAGTTAAGCCTAACTTTTCTTATTTAGCATTACGGCCTACGGGAAAACGGTGTTTTTGGAACAGGTATAACTAAAAAGGGCAACCTTGGAACAATTAGCCAATTTTTTCCAAGCCTAATTCTACCGATTTTTAAGTTAGAGGAGGCAACCCTAAAATGACATAAGCTCCAATGGAGAAATGAGTGCAGGAGAAATGAGTGCAACAGAAATGTGTTTATTTTTAAGGGAATATGTGTTGGCGATTAGACTTTTGTGATTAAATACTAATGTAAAATATTTGAAAATATTTAAGGAGTTGCTCCTATAATTCTTTTAATCAAAAAGGCATTTTTTTAAACACGAGATGATAGTTTAAATTGATAAAATTATCTTCAATAAGAATGTATGTTTTTTTCACTTGTATATTTTTTTATTGAATACTATTTCTATTGAAAGCTATTTTCATGTCGTTGGAATAAGGAAACGTTTAAAGAACTTTGTGCCCTATAAATAACATTAGATAATTTTATCTAAAACTCAGCCATGGGTTGGAGCTTGTCTCGTCCCCATGCCGGTACTAAGCCCAGGTAAATGAGGATTGTTCGATGGGCTAAACACCCATCCACTTAAAACAAACCGAAGTCAAAGAAGACCTTCTTTCACAGATTGATGGTACAGATTATCAAGACCCTATTGTGTCCTCACCAGTTTAGTCAGGTCGCCAAACCCCGATTTTTGGCCGAACCCTGGCGTCTCCGCCATCTTGAATTTTGTTTCTTTAACATTTGACGATCTTTTTGGCAAAAGTGAATAGTTTTTTTCTTTATAGATGCATTAAGTAATAAAGAATCAATATTTCCAAGAAAATTTAAAAAATAAAAAATTCAAGATGGCGGAATCCGCCATATTGGATTTTTTCACTTTTAATATATTTGATCTATATTTAAACCACAAAAAATATTTATATTTTAGGTATAGTTTTATATATTTCGTTACTATAGAACAATAATTTGAAAAAAATAAAAAATTCAAGATGGCGCCATCTGCCATATTGGATTTTTTCACCTTTAATATAAGGCTATCCATTTAACCTAAATTAAAAATTCTTTTTATTTTAGTTCTATCTTTGATTTCTATTTTAGTTTCAATGTGTAGATTATAAATTTAGAAGATACTTTTTAGGAAAAATTGAGTATTTTTTTAATTTTAAGATGGTGTCTTCCGCCATATTGGATTTTACTCTGATACATTTTTAGCGTTATTTTTGGCCGAAATCGATAATTCTTTCTTTTGTAGGTGTATTTGGTGATAAAGAATTACTTAAATATTTAAAACAATCCAAATTCAAGATGGCGGCTTCCGCCATCTTGGATTATCCAACCTGTAATATTACGTGATCCATTGGCCCGAAATTTAAAATTCTTTCTACTTTAGTTGTATTTTTTAATAAAAAAATGACCTAAACTACATAAATGTGGAACACAATTGAAACATATATGAATTTATTGTAATTCAAAATGGCGTCTTCCGCCTTATTTGACTTTTTACTGTTAGTATTAGGCGATATATTGGCCCGAAATTAAAAATTCTTTCTATTTTACTTGAAAATTTTATATAAAAATACTTTTAAATCATGCCTTTTGAAGGAAAAATAAAATACTAAATATGACGGTTTTCGCCATATTGGATTTTGTCATTTTAAATATTTTCATTAAGGCAAAATTACTAAACTTTTTAAAAAACCTTTCTCGTATAAAATACTTCCTCTTTTCAAACAAGATTACTGTTACACTACAAACCACAAGGCAGCTTAGGCATGCATTCTCTAAGTACCCCTCACATCATAAGGGTAAGGCAGTTTTCTCCCGAGCGAGCCCATAACCCATAAATCCACGTAATGGCTTGGACTTGCTGAGATCTCGTTGACCGGGGGAGGGGGGGGGGAAGCGGCAGCATTTCAACAATATGGGATCAAAGGTCAATAAACATTCAGGAAATTCGGCAAGAAACAACTAATCGCAACCAACAAAACTGTTCACTATCACCAACCGACAAAGCTTTTTTCCAAAATGTGAAACGTGCCCACTTTTAAACAATCCTATAGTAAAATGCTTTGTCCGTCCCTCCATCCTTAGATCCTGAACAATTTGGGTTCTACTTTCTACATAAAACAGTACTTCTGGACAACTTTTGCCTATTGGTATGCCAGGTAATGTTGCACTAGCTCCACCTGAAATCTTGAAATTGATTAAGTGCTCATGTGATAGTGAAACACCATGTCGCACCAAAATATGTGGTTGTGTGAACAGTAAATAACCTTGCACAGTTTTTTTGTGTTTGTGTGTAAAATGGCTGTCTGAACATCAATAACCAAGTAAAAGAAGATGGGGACAATTTGCTAATGGATGTGTTATGAATTTAATTTTTATTTTGAAGAGACTAAATTTCTACTGAGTCACAGCGTCAAAGCTCATTAAACTATAATCTGCTTTAACTAATATATTTATATATATATTTTGTATAAGGGTTAAACCCAAATGTTGTATGCTTAAATTTTATTCCATTATTTTTACTTTTATTGAAATATCTACGGATAAATATATAGTATTTATAAAGCATTGTATACATTTCGTACTAATTTTTTTAAAATACTATCCCGGTAGCAGAAACCGCGCAGCACGGCAGCAATGCTGCAGCCCGATTTGGGGTCTGCGGCCAATTTGCTGAAACTCTCCCCCCCCCCTGCGCGTAGTTTCTTCCCCAACCGGCTCAACTCAAGTGGGGAGGGGGTTAAGATAATTTTAAAAAAGGTTAAGGATTAGCTACCTACTAATTTGTAGCTGGGATCAATCTGGAGTGGCATTTTTCGCAAAATGCGATGTGTTGCACGAAAATGCGAAAAAAAATATTGGCCGTCGCGAAAATGCATTGCCGTAATTCGGTGAAACTTAACTTAAATTTCAATAAACAACTAGTTCAAATAGCCGATTCTAATAATGAAAATACTAAATTTAATCAAAATGGGAAGATGAATTCAGATTAGATTACACTAAGATGTCTTCAAATCTCAACCAGCCAGTGCAACCTCCCATTATAAGAGGAGTCCAATAATGCTTCCTGATTTACTTATTTTGCTGCCTAGTAATTTTAAAGAAATCTACCGATAACGTCACGTTGCATCAGAATGATTGACAGTTCTCTGGCTCTGCGTGATCGGAAGAGAATCTTGTTACTTTTGTAGCTCAAGTTCAGGCCAAGTCTGACAACCAGATCAAGTTCCCAATTCACGGAGTCCGTGATCACAAGACCAGCTTGAATGTTGAAATACTTTTTGTTTGCGTTTGAAAAAAATTTCTACTTCCGGTCTTCTACTGAGGTTTCTGATTTTAGAATATTTTTAGTATTTTTTTTAAATGGACTTATACACTATTAATATATTCAGATTTTATGTTGCTAGTAAATTTCTAGTTCTTGAATTTTTCTGGAAAAGTGAATGAATATTTTTTTTCTTACAAATGTATGAACCATGGTAATAAGGATATGTAATGAAAGACCAAAAGTTGGGGATTTCAAACAACCAGAACTTGATTTTAATACCAAATGAACAGCAAAAACATGTTCATAGACAAATATGAAGATAATCCAACACCATAAATAAAAGTAAATATAGTTATTTTTAATTTTTATTAAAAAAATTACAAATAAATGTAGTAGAATACTATTAAATAATTATTTAAATTTGCCGTGTTGTGATTCATAAAATAATTATCATTGTGTTGTTAAGCTGTACTGCTAAACAAAATTAACTGCTACACAAAGATTGATTTATGTATAAATTCAAGTGATTTAATTGGCGTGAGACACGCTGATTTATAAGTAACTAATTTTTCTTGAGCATTTTGCTACAGCTTTCTTCTACATTTTAGCATTTTTTTTACCCAGGCTGATCCCTGCTGTGCAGTGCACCAGTAGGTGAAATGGCTTCCCGTAACGAATATGTTATATGTCATGATTGTACTATAGTAATTAAACTTAAAAATTAAAGCATTAATTTAACAGCCGCTTGCCGGTGTACGGTAAATCTTCTGATAATGTCGCGGGGGGGGGGGGGTCTTTTTCCTTGCAGCCAAATTTTTTCCTTAAAACGTCATGCTGCAGCCACATTCCAAAAGTTCTGCTACTGGGAATACTATTCCAATTTGTATGTCATATTGAAGTTGTATGCCTGAATTTTATATCCTTATGTTGATTTTTTTGTACTTCCCATATATTTATAAATCTTTTTTATACTTCATACTACCGTATTTTTTTATATCCTACTTAAATTTATGATTCTTTTTTTTATTCTTTTGCAGCGGGAAAACACGCCAGCTTGATATAAAAAATATTTATCTAGTTAAAGTTATTCTGTATTATTTTTTAATATATAAATCTATTTTAATATTTCTGTATTATTTTATAGCTAAAATAGTGAATTTTTATTTTCGGGCCAATCGATCGCCTAATACTAACGGTAAAAAATCAAATAAGGCGGAAGACGCCATTTTGAATTATAATAAATTCATATATATTTCAATTGTGTTCCACATTTATGTAGCTTAAGCCATTCTTTATTAAAAAATACAACTAAAGTAGAAAGAATTTTAATTTTCGGGCCAATGGATAATGGATCACGTAATATTACAGGTTGAATAATCCAAGATGGCGGAAGCCACCATCTTGAATTTGGATTGTTTTAAATTTTTAAGTAATTCTTTATCACCTAATACACCTAGAAAAGAAAGAATTATCGATTTCGGCCAAAAATACTGCATGATTCAGAGAGTAAAAACCAATATGGCGGAAGACGCCATCTTAAAATTAAAAAAATACTCAATTTTTGCTAAAAAGTATCTTCTAAATTTATAATCTACACACTGAAACTAAAATAGAAATCAAAGTAAAGATAGAACTAAAATAAAAAGAATTGTTAATTTAGGTTAAATGGATAGCCTTATATTAAAGGTGAAAAAATCCAATATGGCGGATGACGCCATCTTGAAATTTTAATTTTTTTCTCAAATTATTGTTCTATAGTAACAAAATATATAAAAATATAAATAAAATATAAATATTTTTGTGGTTTAAATATAGATCAAATATATTAAAAGTGAAAAAATCCAATATGGCGGATTCCGCCACCTTGAATTTTTAAAAAAAATTTCTTGGAAATACTGATTCTTTATTACTTAATGCATCTATAAAGAAAAAAAACTATTCACTTTTGCTGAACAGATCGTAAAATATTAAAGAAACAAAATTCAAGATGGCGGAGACGCCTTCTTGAATAACTAAAAATTCTCAAGGGTACCAAAAAAGTACCTTCCAGATTAGTAATCTACAACCTCGAATCTATAAGAATCATCAATAAAAAAAACTTAACCTCTCAGTGCAGGGTCCCCCCCCCCCCCCGGCGGCCTGACTAGTTGATATGAGCCCTGGTTGTGAAAGCCGATTGGAAGCAACCAGCAGAATGAAAGTGACTACTTAACTTTTCTCAGCAAAACATAAGGTAAAAATTGGCCGTTGGAATGTAAGAACGCTTTACGAAACAGGTAAAGCATCCCAGGTAAAAACAGAAATGGAAAGATATAAAATCGACATTCTGGGACAGAGTGAAACCAGATGAAACAGTAGTGGAGAAATAAGAATGACAGGTGGAACATTAATTATCTTTTCGGGCAACGAAATTGAGAACGATGTTCATTGTAAAGGAGTGTCCTTCAAGCTTTCAAAAACAGCAAGGAAAGCACTCATGGAATGGGACCCTGTATCAGAAAGAATAATACGGGCAAGATTTAGAGGAAAACAAAAGAATATATCAATTATCAATGTATATTCTCCTACAAATGATGCATCGGATGAGATGAAAGAAATTTTTTATAGTACACTACACACTGTGACTGAAGACCAATAAACAAGAAAGACATAACACTAATTATTGGAGGGATATGAATGCCAAGGTAGGGTCAGATAATGGATAAATGAAAATGGTGAACTTTTTATTGATTTTTGTCTTACCAACGACCTATGTATTAGAGGAACTTTATTTAGCCACAGAGACATAACAAAGCTACATGGATATCTCCAGATGAGAAAACAAGAAATCAAATTGATCACATAATTACTGATAAGAAATGGAGAAGCTCTCTTTTGGATGTTAGAACAGTGAGAGGAGCTGTTGTGAATTCTGATCACCTATTGGTGGTTGGAAAAGTCAGAATCAAACTCGCTAACATAAAGACAAATATAGAACAAAATTTAATGTTGAGAAACTGAAAATCAAAACAGTGAAACAGGAACTTAAAATAGCTCTAGAAAATCGCTTCCAAGCGTTAAATAACATCACTGATATGGAAATAAATAATAAGTGGAATGTAATCAAAGAGATATATAATAGAAACTTCTGAGGAGTTACTGGGCAGGAAGAAGTTCGAGGATAAGGAATGGATTTCAGAAAAGACTAAAAAGCAAGTATAGGGAAGGCGTGTTATATAAGATCAAAACTGCTTGGAAAAAGACCCCACGAAGTTGAACCACAAGCTCTTGAATAATACAAAAGGAAAAATAAAGAGTGGAAGAAGAGTGCTCGCAAGGAAAAAAGAAAATACTTCAATGACCTTGCCTCTGCAGTGAAAGAAGCAGTTTTTAACAATGATATAAAACAGCTGTATAATATTACACACAAAATCAGTGGACATAGACGAACAAAAGAGGTACCTATCAAAAATAAGCAAGGACAGAAACTGACAGCAAATGAAGAACACTGCGAAGGTTTACTTATAAAGTTGCCAAAAAAGGGTGACAGGTGACTTAACATCATGTGATAATTGGAGAGGAATAACGCTATTGAACGATTCGAGTAAAATATTCACAAGAATACTACTTGAACGAAAAAGGCAGTGTATGAGAGACTTTGACCAGAACAAGACAGTTTCCGTGCCAATCGGGCATGTATCGACCACATTGCTACCCTAAGGATAATAATAGAGCAATCTATTGAATGGCAGTCGACAGTATACATAGGGATACACTTTGGAAGCTCCTAAAATACTATGGAATACCAGTGTCTCGTGAACATCATCAAAAACATATACAAAAACTACAGTATTAGAGTAGTTCATAATGGACATCAATCAGAATTCTTTGAGGTAAACTCGGGAGTCAGGCAAGGCTGCATCCTTTCTCTAACAATTTTTCTGGTTACTGTAGACTGGATCATGCAGAAAGTGACAGAAAACAAGAGGGGTATTAGATGGTCACTTAACGAGTTTCTTTGTGACCTTGATTTTGCTGACGATCTATGCCTGCTAACTAATACCCAGAAAGATATGCAGGAAAATACAAGCAGACTGAATATTGTAGCAAAGAAAATAGGGCTTAATATCAATCAAAAGAAAACAAAATTTTTGAAAATCAACTCTAAACAATCAAATGATATCCTCCTTGAGAATCAAAAACTAGAAGAAGTGACCAGCTTTACATATCTTAGTAGCACCATCAACAATAAAGGTGGAACATCACTAACAGACTAAATAAGGCACAAGGCATCTTTGCAATGGAAATCAAGTTTTGGAAAAATAGGGCCATTTCTATTGCAACTAAGATCAGAAACATGGCACTGCAATAAAACTAACATGAGGAAGCTCCAGGTTTTCATTAACAAGTGCCTAAGAAGGATTCTTGACATCAAGTGGTCCCATAAAATTAATAATGAAGAGCTTCTAAGGAGAGCAAAACAGATTACAAAAGAATTTGAAATTAAGAAAAGAAAGGGCGGTGGATTGGTCTTGCATTGCGAAAAAATGAAAAATTCAAGACAAGACAGGCTTTTGATTGGAATCCCCAGGGACACCGAAAGAGGGGAAGACCAAGAATCACTTGGAGACGAACTATCGAAAAAGAACTGAAGGACGTGGGAGCAACATGGCGGGTGGCAAAACATCTGGCCACCGTGAGATGGAGGAACCTGACAAGGCCCTATACTAAAACAATGGAGTGCAAGAGGGATACGAAGAGTAGAAGAATTTTATCTTAAAAAAATCACCTAATCACCCTATCACCAAATAAATTAAATTTTTAAAAGGAAAAGTCTTACAGTTTTTACCATACCAAGTGTTTTAAAAAGGTATGTTTATAATATTTGAAGTTTTAAATACCTTGCAAACAATTTTACGCATTCCATATAGTGCTTTGAAAGTTGTTTGCAACAATTTCTTGAAACATTTTCTTATTCCAACAACATAAAAATAGCATATCATAAAAAACAGAGAAAAAAACATTTATATTGCACCCATTTCTCCATTGGAGCTAATGTTATTTATGGGTTGCCTCCTCTAACTTAAAAAAAAATTAATTTCGGTAGAAAACGGTTTGGGAACAACAGCGCACTTATGCCAAACTGTTACTATAAGTAATAGTATTCCATAGAAAAAGTGATTAATTGTTCCAAGGTTGAACTTTTTAGTTATACCCGTTCGAAAAACACCATTTTTCCATAGGCCGCAATGCTAAATGAGAAAAGGTAGGCTTAACTTCGATTAAAAAAATCACAACTTCCTTATTACTTGAAATTTGGAAAAATTGAAAATATGGGTATAATAAATTTGTCTCTAGTACTTAGAAGAAAAATATCGAATTCTGGGACATGAAGATTTTGAGCTGGGAGATTTTATGTGGAATGACTATAATGGGTTAATGTATAAAATAAAAGTGTTAATGTATAATAACAACGTTGATATATGATATAAAAGCAAAATTCTTACACTATGATTTATTCCGCAAGCAACATCAGTTATCGCAACATCATCAACTAATGATACATGCCTGTAAAATATTAAATAATAAAAATAAGCATTACTTTTCTTCCACAAATATAAACAAAAGACAGAAAATAAGTGTCAAAAAATTAACGAAATTAAAAAAAACTAAGGAAAACTAACAGATAAGTAGTGTTTGCCTTTGCAAGGTTTTGTGCAAGTGCAATAGTGATTTACCCTTCAGAATGTTTTATTTTAGATTTTTTTAAACATTATTTTTTGCATTTAGTAGCACTTGTCACACAATTAACACTTCTGACAAGGCAAAAACATTGAGAAGAACTGATAAAAAGTTAAAATATACATAGAGTACAAATATAACCAAATTTTAAGTCAAAATGGTATGAAATCAGGACCTCCCAAATGGGAAATTAGGTTAATTAATCCTGACTTAGGTAATATTGAAGTCATAAAATCAGCAGGTGTGACTGTGTCTAAGAACAAAAGAAATACCACATTGAAAAAGAAAAATTACACAAAGCAGAATATTTTTAATACCCTTCTCTGTTTTTCTCAATAAAAGCCACAATACGTCGAGGTGCTAATTCACACTTATAGGAAAGTTTGTTACTTGTCACAAAGTAACGTCCATCTGAATTGTGCCCTAAAACAGAAAACATTATTTGTATAAATACCTTAAACACAAGCTATTTTTAAAATATAGAGTAAAGTTCACATAACAGAAAGTTTTACACGTTGGATATTAAAGTAGAACATCCTAGAACCAGAAAAATTAGACATTATATCATTTAATACATCTTTCTTTCACAATGGATGTTTTGTATATGGATTGTTAACTGGTATATAATGGCAGGCACATTGTTTTTAAGGACAAGTCTACTACTCATCCACCAACTTAAATATACCTATTTTGTTCAGAAAGTGGTCGGACACAACAAAGTTTTTAAACTTGAACTTCGACTTGAGAATTCCCGACCCCCCTTACCAAAGTATGGGTATTATGTATACACTATAAGACATTTTTTATACCATACACACATCCAAACCTTACTTAGGGCTTTTTAACCATTATTATGGATAACTATCTCTACCTATGATTAGAGAATACTGGTTATTTTTTTAACTCTAAATATTTTTTTTTATTTTGTGGTATTTGAGGTAGCTGTTTGACCTTATGGCTTTTGACCAATAACACTAGACAACTAATTTTAAAATATTTAGGGCCTGGAAAAGAAAGTAACAAATTATGAAAGAATTTAATATGCTGAACCCTAATGTAATATCACAATGCAATTTTTTTTTAAATCCCTACTTTGAGATATACACGTTTTTGGATTAAAGGGGAATCTGTCAGATCTATCCAATGTAGCAGATTGTTTTTTTAATGCCATTTTGAAGTTTCAAGAAAAGCACTGTCATATGTTAGATAAAAAGAAACAGTTACAATAAGATAGGATTCAATTAAAATACAGTAGCTACAATTCAAATATTAAAAGAAATTCTGTTCTTTATTTTGGTTTTCTTATAGTACATAGTTTCGAATTTAGAATGACCTGAAACTTTTTTGGTTAATACTTCTCAATATTTAAGAAATCGTCCAAGTCCCAATATCATGAGTTTTCAGCAATCACATAATCAGTTATCACAAAATTATACAGCCATCAATTTTTTAATCAGAGTAGTATTTAAGTAGTAGCCAACATTTTGAATGTTTTAAAAAATAAACAAACCTAGTTGTCCATATTCTGGGGAGCCAAAACTATATAAACCTCCTTTAACATCCACTATCATTGAGAATTCTGCACCACATGCCACTTTACTAATTGATCTGCCTTTAAATGATATCTTAAAGAAAATAAACACATCGTTTAAAAAGAGTATTATGTTGATAAAAGTATAACAAAGTGTAAAAATCATAAAACAATATAGTTGTAGCCTATATAATACTAACTTTGGTAGGAATGTTAATAGCAGTATTTTGACTTCCAATTCCACATTGTCCACACTTATTGTCTCCTGTAGCATAGCAAATTCCTCTTTCTATAAGATTAAAAAAAAGACTATAATTTAACTATCAGAATGTTGGAATATTTGTAATATGCACATGACAAATTCCTCTTACAATTCACTTATTAAAAAAGGTTGCTAAATTTCTATGCAAGCATAAATATTTAAAAAGAACTATTTAAAAAATGTTATCTTGCACATAGCATGGAGCTAGTCTGTTCCAAAAGTTCAAGAACTAATGTTTATCTGGAATGCTTGGGAAACCTACTTTTTCGGATTATCTGGTTAATTGAAAGTCAGTAAAGAGGGCAACCAGAAAAATTAGATTTTTTTCCCGAATTATTTAGATTATACGGGTTGTTCTTTTATATGCATATAAATTTCAAATAAAACTGAATATTGAATAGCATTCCAATTTGATAAAACTAGTATTAAATTATTAGTTCCAGTTAACAGTCCAATTCTAGATAATGGAAACACAAAAAAAAATCTGAAACCAATAATTGTTTAATTTATTCCTGTTAAAGCATCAATTCACAACAGTATCAAGTCAAACTATACTATTTCAGGGACATGATACTTGGCGGACCTTACAGGATAATTTTTTTAATGCAAAATCTTCATCCTTTTTCCAGATCTCTTCATCCTTAGAAAAAAAACATCATATTTGTATACTATTTTTTTTTAAGGATTTAGTTTTAAAACCATTGATTTTTCATTGCATTGCTTTATATTGTATAGGCTAATCATTACATTTATGTTTTAATATTACATTACAAAATAAACACTAAATAAAATGTATCAGGTTTACCAGAGACAAACAAAGTATGTCCTCTTCCACACGATGCAGACACAATAACATGTTCTTTTAGGGTTTCTACCCTTGTTGGAATATCTCTTCGAATGTTATCACAATGACCTAGTTGACCTTTATCATTCCTCCCTACAAAAATAATGCAATTGTTAATACTTTGAATAAAAAAGTAACAACTATCTATGTCAAGCCCATAGAGACTTCATAGAGATCCATTTTAAAGTCGGTTCGAAGGGCTTCGTAGAATAAAAAGTATTAAAATTTCATTTTTTTTAAAGAAGTTGTTATCTCGGAGTCTGGCTCAGGGATCAACCTGTAGTCGCATGTCGCAAAATGCGACGAGTTGCACGAAAATGCAAAAAAAAATTATTGGCTGTCGCGAAAATGCGACGGCCATTTTCAACCACCGTTTTCGCCCCCTTTCTTGTCCAACCCTCGGCTATCGATGTATCCTTCCCCCCCAATCTTCCTCGACGGGCTTAAAACATACTCAAAAGAATTTCCGTCGTGCCGGTTTTAGCCGGTCTTTCCAGGTAAGAAAATTTCCACCACATGCATCGGTTCAAAATCGCTCCGCTTCAGCTCGGAAATCGCGACAATGGATGATGGTTGTTAACACCACTTTACGGAGAATACTACTACGGGGTCATCGAAAAAATATACCAGTTAATACTAAAATTATTAAAAAAAATCATAAAATACTAGAAAAGGGTTTCAAGTAACTTAAAATAGTCCACAATACAGCTATTATTTTTATGGTATTTTTTGCAATTTTAGTATTAACTAGTATTTTTTTATGACGCCATAGCATTTTTCTCATAAAAGAAGTGGCAACACCGGCCTGTTTGCTATGAAATCCTCGTGTTCCGTCGCTACCATTGGAGGTCATGTGATTAGCCGATTCAATACTTTTACTATGTTATCTATGGAATAATTTTTTTTGTTTCGCTGAATTTTTACAGTTATGGATAAGTTTATTGTCAGAAATAATGTTTCAGCAAATGATAGCAGAAAACGTGATGAATCGAATTGTGAGGGATTGAAAAAACATAAAACTGCAACTGATACTATTCCATCCAAGCAACTGATAAAAAAATGGTGCTCACTTTTCAAATGGGTGGATGTAAAATGGAAAAATAAAATGCCGTATTTGAGATGTCAGTTATGCGTGACAGCAAGAAAAAGCAATGTGCTAGCAAGTGATGAAGGTAAGCGAAAATTCTAATCTAATTATTTTCATTTTATTTTCCTATTTTTCGTTGTTTTTTTTTCACTCCCATCTTTGTACAGATTTATTATAATTAGTGCTGTGAATTTTGTCGTGGAGCGATTTTTTGCAATTTTTTTTTACGAATCAAGTAGGAATTTTTTTCCCCGCGAATCTCCTCTAGTTTTACGTTCTTTCTCCACGAATTTTACTAGTTTCTCACCCCGCGATTTCCTCCTTTTTTTCGTGATAAAATTACAGCTCTAATTATAATGAATAAATTTGCCTTTTTGTCCATCATAATAATGTATTTAAGCGTTTTTTCGTTTGTATTTTTTAGTAAAACAACATACCGGGAATGTTTTGGTTTGTTTCGACTTTTGATTCGATATAATCGTACTGTCTTTAAACCTACTGGAATTTTTTTTAATAGCAATGGCAAACGAACCCTAGCATGTATCTTAATGTGAGCGAATAAGAAATAAATCATTTAATAAATTTTAGTATAACCTTAAGTTTTGAGTTCGACTAAAATTGGTATTTTTCATGCATCCTTTTGGAATAGGGAGGCTTTACAAAAGTTTAAAAATAAATTCTCTTTTAAACTGGTATGTATTCCCAAATACATATTTACAAGCTTTTCCTTTTTTTTAAGGATATTTCATATATAAGGTGGTTGACACTTTTAGGAAATACTAAGGAGATGTCGACCACAAACATGCTGTTCAAGCTAAGTTGTTGCAGGAGATCAAAGCTTGAGAGAAATCAGTTGCAGCATCGATTTCTAAAGCTGAAGAAGCTGTAGTTGCTGCAATGAATATTGCATATGTTCAAGCAAAAGAAAATTTAGCTACACAAAAATTTGGTGCCTTGAAGCAACTGTGTGTCGACTTGGGTTGTTCGAAACTTTTGGATTTGAATGTGGATGCTCATACGAATTGTGAGAGCTATGGCAGTGTCCACGACATGGAGAAGGCAATGGCATCTGTCATTAGAGAAAAAATAGTTTCAAAAGTAAAACCAAGTTTCAAAAGTAGCTCGATGGTTTTCATTGATGATTGATGAATGCACAGATGTTTCTGTGGAACAGAGCCTCATAATTTATCTAAAAGTTGTACATAAGGGTAAATTGTTTACCCATTATTTAAGTTTAGAAAAACTGGAAGGCACAACTGCTAACCATTTGTATTCATGTGTTATGGATACATAAAAAAAACATGACATTGACGTATCCAAATGTTCCAGTTTAGCTACAGATGGAGCGTCAGTTATGACTGGAGTCCGTGCAGGTGTTTCTGCTCTCTTTAAGAAGCAAAACTCCCACATGCTGTCATTACACTGTGTTGCTCACAGACTAGCATTGGCCGCAGCCAAGCATGCATATTTAGTCAAATATCAAGACATTTTAAACAGGGTGTATACATACTTTTAACAGTCACCTAAAAACACCAGGCTTTTAGCAGATATCCAGTCAATCTTGGATCAGCAACGAACTAAATTTGTCCAGGTTTCTGCTACTCGTTGGCTATCTTTAGGAATTAGTGTTTCTGCCTTTAATTCTAACTGGCAGGCTCTTGTGTCTGTACTTATTGAAGACAAACACCCCGTTTCCCAAGGTTTGCTGAAGGGTCATTCCATGTCAAAACACCCAGGCCATGTAACCCACCGACTCAGATTTTCTTGAAACTTTGTACATTTGTTCTCCTATATAATTTAAGAATATATGCCAAATATTTTAGGTTTCTTATTGTAACTTTTTTTTATATTAAATTTTAAAAATTGGGATTTCTCAGAATTCGTTCTCGCCCCGATCGCTGGCCAGAATTGTATCAATTTACAGAAATGCTTATAACTTCAGTATTTATGGAGCATTTGGCTTCAAATTTTTTTAAAAACTTAATGAAACCTTATAGTTAACTTAGCTATAGCAAGTTAAGGGGTAAAGTAATATTAAAAAATTACAAAAATGATGATAATTCAACTTTTTTATATTTTTCAAAAAAAAACATGACTATAGAAATGTGCTAATAACTTTTTTCTACCTCCTCTCAGGAAATCGATTTTGGTGTCTATAGATTCCTTAGGTTTTAGGCTTTAAAATAATAAAAAATCAGAATAGTGTGTTGCCTTAATGGATAGATAATCAAGTTTAAAAACAGAAAAACGATTTTTTGCACATCAACATTCAATTAATGTTTCGAGGCCAGTTTATATCTTACTATTTTTGTAAAAACTCATTTTATTACTTTTAAGATAGTAATTGTATTAAATGTCCATGAAACTTACAAAAGTGCTATGTACCTAGTAAAAGTGCCATGACCATGAAACTTACAAAAGTGCTATGTACCTAGTAAAAGTGCCATGACCATGAAACTTACAAAAGTGCTATGTACCTACCCATTTAAGGTTACAGAAAAAAATAATTTTTATCTTTTCTAAACTAATAATATCATATAATTTATTATCATATAACTGTAATTTTTTGTTGATGTTCGTTTAAGTCATTTATAGTTCAAAAGGCCTAATTATATATTTTTGAAATTTTTCAAATACTTCAGGTATTCTTCCTGATGACTCATGAACATACTTAAGTTTAATTTTTTTATAGTTTGTATATTTTGTCAGATCTAATTTATAATTTCTATTATTTTAATTAAAGTATTAGAAGTTTTAAATAAGCTAGCATTGTCTACTAAAAGTGGATGTAATAAAACTTACCAAAACTGTTCACACAATTCTACATGTAGGATTTTTGGAATTCTTCAAACAGTTAAAATGTAACAAGTTTCAAAAACTTATCTGGCCTAACATCTTTACTTGGACTAGGTACTGAATAAGTAGATTGGTAGCACAAAGCAGGAACATAAAAGATGCAAAGGAGCTCATTTGTTTATTTCAAATCAGCAATTCAGAGAGGCCCTTTAAAGGGGACACCTTTTTGAAGAGTCAAGAGGCTAGGAATGTGGCATCAGTGCAACCACTTGACTAAACTAAATTTAATTTTTGCTCATCTGCACTCGCTTGATCATTAGAAACTAATAGGAAACACATAGATTTGTACAGCATTGAAAAATTGGGTGAAACATCACGAGATTTCGAAACATACACCTTAGTAAAAACTCTTCAAAGTTTTTCAGCATTGAGTGAAGAGCAGCAAGAATTAATATTAGGTCCGGTGAAAATTGTTCAAAAAGCTGAAACATTTAAACTATAATAATAGTACTAACATCATTAGTACTATTATTTAAAAGCATATGAAACTCGTCCAAATAAAATTGTTGTGATCCTTCAAACGTACATAAGCTGCCCGTGAAGAAATCCTTGTGTTCAATACACTTGGCTTCATCTAAATTGTTAAGAGATAATAAAATCTTTGTAAATCCAGGATAAAAGTTACGCATAACTTATTAACCTGTCGCAAAATTGCTAAACTCAGTACAGTACTGAAGAAAGTGACTTAGTAGATGATCCAGTTGTGACATTTCATGTACCCTGAGATGTATAAGTATAGAGGATGTGAATAAAAGTTTAGATTCTTTAGGATGTTCTCCAATTAAACTTCATGCTATTCCAAGCGCCAGAAAGGCATCATATGGAAAACGAAAATTTGGAAAAGTTAATAATGTTTTAAAGAAAAAAAATACTAAAAAATTAGATATTGATGACATAATGCTATTATTCAAAGAAAAAGTTTCCAAGGTAGGGACATCCAAAAAAATTCAAACTTTAGCTTTCCTCCATCTTGGACAAAGAAAAGATTATGTCAGAATTCACAGTTGGTGACTATGTAGTTTGCCAAGCAAAGAAATTTAAAACTCAATCTGGTATACTATCAAACCCTAAACCAAAAAAGGGCAAAATTATACATGACTACATTGTCAAATTAGTCACTGATTTAACCAAAATGATGAATATTTTTGAATGCTTACTGGAACTTAAGATAAAGTTAGTGTTAATATCACTGTGTAAATGCAAAAGAAGTACGTTCCTTAAATGCAACTTAAAAGAAGTTTACTCCTGTTTCAAACTTGAATATTCTAATATTAAAATAGGTTTTTCAAAATTTTGTGAACCAAGACCAAAATAGTGTGTTTTAGCTGGTGCTGCAGGTACACATTCAGTGTGTCCGTTGTCTGCACCAAAATGTAAAGCTCCTCTTATATGCCTTCAAAATTCAATAAAAGGATATTAAATTAACAGAATTTTGTAACTTAAAATGGAATAAGAACCAAAGTACTATAAAGAAACTTATCTAAAATGTTCATCAGTTATTATAAAGTTAAATTCTCAGGCAGTTAATGGTTACCTTATTTAAAAAATAAGTTCAAAACTGGTTACAAAAAGGGACAGGTGAGTGATTTTGTTACATAGATATCAACTGTAATTTTTTTAAAAATTTAATCTATTTTATCATGTGTTAGTTAATATTTTTCATAATTATTTACTGGCTACAGAATGCTTATTTTTTACAATCAGAAGAATGAAGTACTTAATTTTAAATGTTTTGAAAAACGATAATATTTAATTTTGTAAAAATTTACTTTCCTATTTATGCGTAGCATAAAATTGTTATTAAAGCATGTTATTCTACAATATTTGTTAATCTCAGTGTTTTCTATAATAGTTGGATTATTTTCTTATCATACAATGTAGGAAATTAATGCATACCAAAATAATGTAATATATATTTAAAATAGTTTTATTTTTGGGCGAATATAAAGACCTTGTTCAAGCTAAAAAAAGAGATGCAAATCTTAATTAATTTTTTAAATATATTTTAAGTGTGTAATTCTTCCAGAAAGGTTAAATTGAATCTTTCAGGTATGTAGATATTTAGAAGCATTGAAAGTTTCCTTAAAATTGCAGTAATGTTTTTTTCTTTAAAAAAAATTGTAAAAAATAAATATGTAATCCAAGACATTTAATACAATTACTATCTTAAAAGTAATAAAATGAGATTTTACAAAAATAGTAAGAAATAAACTGGCCTCGAAACATTAATTGAATGTTGATGTGCAAAAAATCGTTTTTCTGTTTTTAAACTCGATTATCTATCCATTAAGGCAAAACACCATTCTGATTTTTTATTATTTTAAAGCCTAAAACCTAAGAAATCTATAGACACCAAAATCGATTTCCTGAGAGGAGGTAGAAAAAAGTTATTAGCACATTTCTATAGTCATGTTTTTTTTTGAAAAATATAAAAAAGTTGAATTATCAACATTTTTGTAATTTTTTAACATTACTTTACCCCTTAACTTGCTATAGCTAAGTTAACTATAAGGTTTCATTAAGTTTAAAAAAAAATTTGAAGCCAAATGCTCCATAAATACTGAAGTTATAAGCATTTCTGTAAATTGATTCAATTCTGGCCAGCGATCGGGGCGAGAACGAATTCCGAGAAAACCCAATTTTTAAAATTTAATATAAAAAAAAAGTTACAATAAGAAACCAAAAATATTTGGCATATATTCTTAAATCACATGAGAGAACAAATATACAAAGTTTCAAGAAAATCTGAGTCGGTGGGTGACAAAACACCCTATTTTTGGGCGTTTTGACATGGAATGACCCTGAAGCAGATATCCTGTTATAAATTTTTAGCTACAACAGCCCTAATGAATGATATTATGTTTAACTTAAATAAATTAAGCTGCACGATTCAAAAGTCTAATTTAGATTTTGAAACTGTTCAGGCAAGTGTTGCAGCATGCCTTGCCTGTCTGGAAGAATTGAAGAGTGGCACTGGTACCAGCTTTATGTCATTCAGTAGTATAATTCCAAATAAAGCTGTGGAACAATTTCAGTACCAGGGGCATGTTGTTTCTGATAGTTTTAAACAAAGAGATATGTTTAAAACATTAATGTCGTTTTTTTTAACACAATCATCGAAAAAATCAAGGACAGGTTAGGTGATTTGAATACAATCAAAATACTTATACCTAACTGCATACCTAAAGAAGCAACAAATCTAAGTATATATGGTAATACAGAAGTAGAAGCCATATATGAAATATTTTTTCGAAATTCTGAATTTTCATTAAATGATATGTTATCAGAGTGGGCTATATTTAAACACTTAATAGCTTCTAGGTGCAAAAACATGAATCTGAAGGATTTAATCAAATTTATATCTGTAAGTGAAATGTATGAACAGTATCCTTTAATCTCATCCGCTGTTGAAAATGCAGCTACTATTACATTACATACTGTGGATTGTGAACAAGGATTTAGTGCTTTAAATTTAATGAAACCTAAAATCCGAAACAGACTTTCACTGCATAATGTTAATGAAAAATTAATGATTAACATTGATGGTCCTGAAAGAGGTCAGTTTGATTTCCAGCAGTCATTTCAATATTGGGCCAATATGAAACAAAGAAGAGTTTCTAAAATGTAAAAAAATACCATAGAACCACAAAACACCTGTACCTCATTTCCTGATCCCTGATTGTTAATAAATATTTTTCTTTTCTGTCATTTTTGCTTGTGATCACTTTGTGTGTCAAAGTTTTTTCAATATGTCAATATTTCTAAAATAACGTTTTTATTTGAATCCGAAATGCTGATTCAAGTGATTTAATTGGTGCGACGTTGATTCATAAGCAACTAATTTTTCTTTAGCATTTTGCTACAGCTTTTTACTACATTTTAGCATTTTTGATACAGCAGGGCTTTTTGACCCAGGTTGATCCCTGGTTTGGCTAGTAGCTTTGAGAAACTTTTTTGGACATTGATTATACTTTTGTGATTCATGAACTACGATAATTTTTGTGGCAATTCGATTTTTCTTAGACGAAATTTTTTTTAATGTCACTCCAATTTTCTCAATAAACACTTATAAATTAAGGATTAGTAATTAAAATAATAAAATATAATTTAATTAAGTAATTTTTAATACATATTTTTCATTTGAAAAGCACAATTACTATATTGTTCAATTATTAATTAAAAAGAAAATTTTAAAATTAATAATTTAAAGACGAAAAACGTTTTTTAATATATTTAATAATTTATCTTTTGAAAAACAAACTTAAATTTAGGTAATTAAAAAAAAAACTTTTGCTGTATAGAAATAGAATTATCTAAAAAATTATCTTGGTTTAGGAATCACAACAGTACTATCAATATCTAAACAAATTTTGAGAAAGTTACTATCCATAGACTCCAATATAAAAGCTTCCAGAATGTGCAATTTTAGAACTATTTTCTTCTGCGCAACCCCCTGGGCCGACTTCACCATGGCATGTGAAAGGAAATAGATATTTACCCCCCGTTTCTCATCTAGAGAAGTGTGCGAGAGCGCACAGGCCACGGATCTATGCCCTTATAATATTAAATTTAATTTTAAAAATATTATAAGATAATTTAATGCATATTGAATACGCACCCCATGTAAATGCTTGACCGCCTTCAATTAATATTACACTGTGTACTGCACAGCTGCCAGCAAATACTGCAGTAACCTTAATGCCTTGAAGAGACTTTAGTCGATGAGGTCCCCATAAATTCTTTCCAACAGCATCTTTGGCTAAAACAACAAGAAATCAATTTAAAGACAAATATTCCATTTATTTATTTTTTGGTTTCAGTACATAATACAATTTTAAAGACAGGATTTCTTGAATTTCTTTTGACATTATTAGAAATTAGGGTTTCAATTTTAGAACTGCCAGAGTTTTCTCAAAATCTAGGGCGAAACCAATATATCAGCACTAATTTGACAAAACATGTTAAATGACAACTTGAAATGTGAGCCATTCTCAGCATAACTGCAATAATGCTTGTTATCTTTTGGAATATAGTTGTAGATCAAACCAAATTTCAACACCTTGGTCTTTGGCAAAATCACAGTAGTAGCTTATTTTTTTTTAAGGTTTCACATTATGTAACGTAAAACGGGGCAGATTTTAGAAAGGCTATGTTTGCATGCCCCACTTTCATAGCACAAACTACAAGTATAATACATTAGAAAATACTGCCATATTGAGAAATATGAGAAAAAAAAATTCACAGTACTTCAATTGTTTAAAAAAAAAAAAACCTAAAAATTTAATACTTATTAAAAAAGCATAAGGCCATTTTTATTAGAATTAAATCAACCATGCACAAGAAACTTTAGGTTAAATAAAAAATTAAACAAAATTTATCTTTGTGATACACATATATCAGTTTGGAATGGTGTCCCAGGTAGCACATAATGGGTAAAAAACGTTGCAATCTGGTTGTACATCCGAATTGTAAAAAAAGACATTGCAAATACGTTTTCAATACGTAAAAAAAATCGGTTGCACTTCAGCACTAATGTAGGTGCACCGTTGCATTGCGAGATTTTATTGGTTGCACTCAAAGATTTCATTACAAGACATTATTTGGCTACAAAAAAAGATCTGTATAGAAACAAGAAATAGATACCTAGAAGTGTACAATTGTTTTACAGTTTACACTCAACTTGTTGTTCCAGTGTACCTTGCATGGTGCAGGTCAACCATTTACCAAGTTCCAGGAAAGAAAAATTTTACTATATTTCTTTTTTAACAAGTTATATTTTTCCGAAATTCTTATTTGGTTCTTAAATTCAAATTTTTGAAACCAAAATTCTACTGCAATAAGATTTAACAAAGCTAGCTAAGATTAAAAAAAAAATTAACTACTAAGTATAAAATGTAATACTTAGAATGTAAACAAAAGTAAAATAATTGTATTCATTCATAAATAATTTAATTTTGTGATTTGGTGTAAGCAATGTTAAAATTTTGTAAAATTAATGTTAAAATTGTTTTCCTTGTGTAATAATATAAACATGTAGCTCTTGTGCGACGTTAATTAAAACCCTGCAAAAAATGTTGATTCTCAGATTTAAATTGATCGCTAAACAAATTAATCATTTATATCCTAATTATAATATTTTGTAGTTTAAAAATTATAATGAACAGTCAATAAATTCAATTTTTTTTGGTCACAATATCTAAAATTTGCAAGTAAGAAAAAAGATAAATGCTTTGCTATTCTATTGCACAATGATTTAAAAAAAAATGTTTTGAAATCTCTTGAAAACACTGCAAAATGGTATTCCTAACGAGACACATTTGTGACTTGATTGTGTTTCTTTATTACGTTTTCGCAACAAAAATTTTTTGTTTCTGCAACTTTTTAAAAACGAAAGCGTGCTACTTAGGGTCATACTCATAATATGTCACATTGAGATTCTTTGATTATTTGTTTAGAAAGAAGCATAAGGCATTCCATTTTCTTAAATTAAAAAGTATTTATTAATGAATGACATTTTATTACTAGTAATTATTTTTGTCGGCAATTTTTTTCATTGTCTTTGGCATTTTATTTTAGATGCATGGGTTTTGTGTGAAAGCAGTTCTAAGTGACAATCTCTGTTATAAACCTAGTATACAAGTTAAAATTAAGTAGTTTATGAGAAAAGTGAAATTTTTTTTAATTGCTAGCTTGTCAATAATTTTGTCCAACCACTGTATTACAAATATTGGTTTCTGACATAGACCAGTAAAAAAAAGCATAAAAAAATGACTATCTAAGGAGAAAAAAAAGAATGGCACGTTTTTGAGCGAATAAGTAGATTGCCAATTATAATTTATAAAACCAAAGTTTTAAGTTCCAAAAATAGCTCCAAAAATCCCTCACTTTTGCCAGATGCCAACGGCTCTGTTTTTGTAGCGCACTCAACTCCACAAAAAACATAAATATTATAAATGTTCAAAATTAACTAAAAAATACCATATTTTGGTAATTCTTTTCGGCCAATCAAATCCCAGTTTGTTCCACCACAAAAAAGCAGTTCTCCACCAGCTTCAGAGTTGTCCAACCGCTGTAAAAAAGCAGAGGATGTACTTTTTTTTATAAAACAAACATTTTCATTCTATGGATGTTAAATTACAATATACATTAATCCATGTAGAATCATTATTGATGAAATTGTATAGCGAGTAACATAGTTAGTTTAACATAGTTAAAGAAAATACTAAAATTTTATTAACAAAAAAATATAGCAATTTTGTTTAAAAATTTACGCCATTTTAAATAGGAGGAAACTGTTAAAGAAAATTCAGCATGCCTGCATTAAAAAAGCGGTAAAAAAATTTATATGTATTTGTTTCCATGTTTCTAGTTTAATGCAATCTGTTAAGCCCAACTTGCAGACAAGACCAAATTTTTTTTTTAAAATAGCCTGCGATCCTACCGCCTCAAAACTTAGTAATTCTAATACTGGAATTTTAAAGTGAATTGCAAAATTCCATCGATCTGAAAAATCATGAAACCCCGGCAATTCGAAATTCACGCAACTCAGACAAACCCAAATTTGCAAAACTATAGTCCTTACGATTGCAACACAAGTCTGCTTCCCCCACCCCTCGTGTGGTTTTTCAGGAAACACTCCTTTTTGTTCCCACCCCACACACTACTTGGGAATGGAGAGTAGATGTGATTAACCTCATAGTAGAGCCTCAAACAAGGTAGGTTTAGAACAGCGACGCTCTTGTTTCCTTCCTTGTAATCGTAAGCGATTAATTAGATCTATAGCGATTTTAATTATACCTTATAAAAAATTCCAAAAAAAAATATTAAACATTTGAAAAAAAAACACTTAAAGGGGAAAAAAACGGAAATCAGCTCAAAGAAAATGGAAAAACTATAGCCCGAGACATGACGTTAAAATCCATAGATTTAGCTTGAGGTGTTTAGGAACCTGTACATATACTCCTATTTCCATGATTTTTGGTCCTTTTTTGCTCACACCATGAATTTTTATTAGAAAATTATTCTGATGTCCAAATTTCATGATTTTCCGTAGCTTTCCAGCTGTGTGGAAGCACTGGATATAACATATTAATTTAACACATTTTATTTAATGCAATATTTTATTTTACCAAATGCCCATTATATTGTAATTTTATCTAATGTACAAAAACACTAATCACAGCCTTTTATTTTATATGCTCACATAAACACTTTAAATGATTTTTCCACTATTGTAAGGAGGATAACTTTAAAACTTTTTTTTTCAAAAACATAATTATTTAAGGGAAATATCTAAAGTCTGGCCTACTATCACTAATTTTTTTTAGTTTAAATTGTTTAACTAATTCAAAAATCACTATTTACATATATATTATTTGTTTTCTATACACTCTAAGGATAAGGACCTTAACCAGCAACCTACATGCAGCTCTTTGACAATTTTTTTATGTCCCTTTGCACTTTTTTTTCAAAACCATAAAAATTCAATAGAACCCCAAAACATAAAAACGTTTCATATATAACTTGTTCCTTGTATTTATTTTGCTGATGGATAATTATATATAATATATTATCACAAGATCAAAATTTTCATTATAGTTAAAATCACTTAAGCTTGGTTGATATTTTTTTATTAAAAAACCTGTACACTTTTTTTTCTGTAAAAACAAGTACGAGAAACAAATTTAAATTGTTTGAAATATAAAAGAATAATCATCGATTATAAATACTCTTAAATGTTGAAGATTCAGTTTTCACTTAAGTATTTTAACGCTTATCTCTCCCTTCTCGGAAAAATAAAATTGTGCAGCCCACAACGTCACCAATATATCTAAAAAAAGTAACATTTTGGCCGTTTTAACGAAAAAAGTTGATAGCCACTGTCTTAGGATGTCAAAAATAGTCTTAATTTTTATTTTGAGAGAGCATGTTAGTAGCTCCCTTGTAGGTATAAGGTTCAGAGTTAAAAAAAAAAAAAATTCTCGAATTTGAATTCAAAAATCAAAATTGGATGTCCATTTAAAAAAGACACAGAAGACACTTTAATGAATCATAAGCTACATGTATTCTTACTGTTTTTAATACATTCTAAAACTTTCTAATTGACAACTTTTCTCTTTCTTGTATAGTTTTAAGATAGAAATCACTTAGTAGTAGTGCCTCTAACAGACTTCTAGTAGAGCACATGGTCAGCTTACTGGACTTCAATTCTAATGCTCTAACTGCCAAACAATAAAGAAAATCTTTAAATTTTCGCTTTCCAGTGGTTGAAGCTGATTTATGAGATAGCCACCTTTAGGGGCACAGTTAAAAAAAATCAGTAATCAAGTGGCCAATCATTCTCAAATTCTTATTTTCATGAATTTCGAAAAAATAGCACCACCATTAGGTATTCCAGAATCTTATTAAATGTTATCAATGTTTATATTCCTTCTAACACTTCAAATAAAAAAAATTGAAAGCCTAAGTACATATGTCTCTTAACGATTTCTTTAAGAATCGCTAGACAGAAAAAAATACTGTTTATAAAAAAATTTATTTAAAAAGTACAAACTAATTCATCTATAATTTTTTGGAAAAATAAGTATTGTATCTATTAAACGAAGAAGTATCAATATTAAACATTTTTCTAGTCGAAAGTATCTGGACCACATAATAGGATTTGACAAAATAAGTATCTTGACAGTAAGAACTATTTATTGTTCATAAGTAAATGTCACCAATCAAGAAGCACTGGCCTAAGCAAGAGACTAAAATTCCACAAATTAGATATCATTAAAACTGAATATGCAGTCTACCATAAATCTACTTATGATGAACCAAATAATGCTACATGTTTTTTTATTAATTTATAACTACAATACTCTCTAGCTAAACATAATGAATAAAATTTGCACAATTATTTATCTTTATTTTAAAATTTTTGAATTTAAAGTTTTGTAAACGTCAAATTAAACACGCTGAAGCGTCCGATTCTTGCCGTAAAATAATCGTCACCGAACAAAGGACTGCATATAAAATACACGGCTAATTACAATAAAAGTTTAAAAAATTCAACGCAACAATTCTCCCTCATTAAGTGACAGATGATGTTTACTAAAGTTTGGTGAACAAAAATAGATGTCATAAGATAAAAAGATACATTTCAAAAAATCTACAAATGGGAAAATCGTATAATGCCGTAAACACAAGCACGTGGTAACTTACAGTATGTTTGTTTTCAGCTTGATCCACTGATTGGTCATCATTTGTTTCTTTTGGATCTTTTTCGCCTTCATCGCTTGTACCAGGTTGTTCCGATGCACCGCCATTGTCCGATTTTTCATGATCCGTTGAATTACCAGATTCGCCGCTTCCGCAATTGGATGCATTGATATCTGCGGTTTCATTTTCCTTTGTAGATTCGATTATGTCTGCATTGTCTTTCTCTTCAGCCTTGCGCTTCTTGGAATTCATTGTTCGCTAGAGCGGCTGACTACAGAAGCGGGCACAAAAAAAAACGTGAATTAAATTGGCAATCAATACAGTAAACAGCTACACAACAACCAATGCACATTTAACGCCGTCTTTAAAATGTGAAGAGAAGAATTGACGTAAATGCCGCCAATTGAAAAGAACTCTCGTACAGAACGAGAGGGCGCTTACTCAAAAAAATACCGGCTGTGGAGAGGATTAGAGAGAAAAAAATCTTCAAAAAATCAACATGTGGAAATGTATTTGCCTGTTTGGTATAGATTAGACAACTTCCAATTCCATTTGATTTGTGATTTTATTGATGAATTATTTTAGAATTTGTTTTTATTTACCTTTAAAACCAACGGGGAAAGCGAATTGCGACTGCTAGATGACGTCATATCAGTGTGTACAATGAGGGATTTCAACCGACCAGTGTTGTGTTCCAAGGCTAGGTGGACAAAATTCACCTGCGAGTTTCAATGAGGTTTTGTTTCACGACATGAACGGCAACAGCTCCAACGGTTTTGTTTTCACTTTTTATCTGGATTTTTTTTTTTGATATTTGAAAATGTGTTTTCTAAGAATATTTTTCTTATTAAATTTTTAAAATGCCAATTTCTTACTGTGCTGTAGGTTGTTCAAATCATTTGTTAAAGAAAGCTTGCATAGAAAGCAAAGTTTCTTTTCATGTATGATGGTCATTTTGAGAGTGAAACCGAAACAACCAATGAAATTGCAAGATACGGGAAAATGAAAACAAGAGCGTACGCCATCTGAAACATTCCCATAAGATACTGATAATTGAATAATGTCAGAAATACTTCTAAACTTAAGATTCTAAAATATTTTTTGTCAAGGCTCTGAAAAAAAAATTTGGGGTTTAAAACAGATTATTTTTGTTTTGTTTTTACCTTTAAAAATTTCTGATTTTTAAGATTTTAATACTTCTTTGGTTTGGCGTACCTCACTTAGAATGCAAATCCAGTTGAACTGAATCTATCGAAAAACTCAAAGTTGAAATCTACGTTACTATCGCGTAAACAGTTACCATCTATTTTGGTTATTTCAGAGCTCACAATCGACCAGAAACACTATGAAAACACACAAAAAGATTTTTTTTAAACTAGATTTCAGTAAAATAAATGTGTTGCATACAACAACGTACCTCTGTGTTATAATCCAATTTAAAAAAATTAATTTTCTAAGCCAAATTTCTCTGGCTGCAATGAATATTTTTACAAACAGTTTTTTTATAGGATAAATGTAGCTAACTTACAGCCTATAATTACAGCCCTATAATTAAACTTTTTCGAATTGCTTCTAATATTTTTAAAATTTTGAATAGATAATTTTTCAGCAAAATAGCAGCAAGAGGACAAAGTGGTGAAATTTCTACACTGCAGCATTTTAACAGTTAGACTTCATATTTTAACAACAAAAGATCAGCCATTAAAAGCATGTGTTGAAGTTTAGAGAAGCATTGTAGTTTTGGGGAATCCAAAGCATGTTAGAATTGTATCTTTTATTAAACTTTTAAAAAAGTATTAAGTAAAAACTTTTCATGAATTTAACTATAGTTTTAGGTAGAGAAGATCATAGATAAATTTATTATATTATGTCAAACACTGTGTTAAAATACACGTGGTTCTGTGTTGGAATAGTTATAAATAATAACACTGTGGGGTTAAATGGGACACGAATTAACCTAGCTTTGTATGCTTTTCTTGAAGAATCTATATAAATATCTTATTCATTAAAGTTGTCAAAAACTTTTGATTTTAATTTTTTTAAAAACTTTTTGCGTTGTATAATAAGTGAAAGTTCAAGAAGCTTTATTGATGATGTATTTTGCCAAATGCAAATTCATTATTTTTATTTGAACAGAGCTTGGTGATATAAATAAAGGTACGCGTGGTGAAGATAAATGATTTACTGTTGGTAAAATTTGCAAGAAAGCAAACTATTCTTTATTATTTTAGATTTATTTCTGAAATAGAAAGCCGTGAACTCCGTGTACGCTTTTTGAAGAAAAAAAAATATTTTTAAATTCACGTACCCTGAAAAAGAGAACTAGTTTTGGATAAATTTAGAAGACTTAGTTAATAAACTACACTCCCCAGTGATTGAACAAAAACTATGTGAGCATCTTGCATTTTGAGTTTTAACTTTGATATTTCACCTTTCAATGTGAAATAATTGTTTAAAAAAAATTAAATTTAATTATGTATACATACATGTAATTAGTATTTGCTTTCAAATTTTATTTGCAGGTCCTTTTCTGATTCCTTTTCCATTTTTTTAAAATTTCAATTCAGACAACATTTACCATGTCCCATTAGACCCAGCACATAGGGGCTAATGGGAAATTTACATGTTTATTTAAAGTGTTTAACAACTAAAATATGGTAATGTTTTAGCAAATTGTTATGACATTTTAAATTACTAACGAAAGCCAGGAACTTAAAAATTCCATGAAAACATCACAACTAAAATATCTATAATAATGAAAACACTATGTTAAACTAGGCATCCGTTTGCGTCGTTACTTGGCAAAAATGTGTACTTTTGTGAAAGTCACGATTTTTGAACTTTTAGAGTTCAAACGAAGATTTTTGGAAAAAAATTCGAATTACCCGAAACAACACCACTTTCATTCAAGTTCGATCTTTTTTCTTTCGTGTTGCCATCAGCTGAAGAAATTAAACTAAACACCTAAAAAAATGCCATTAACTTCAGAAACTAAATTCATTATTTTTAAAATAATTGCAAACTTCACAATAAATCGAAAAAATTACGATTTTGATGATTTTCGGGTATTGTGTTCCCTTAACTTTAAACTTAAAAATACATTATGATTTTATAGAGGAACAAAGTTTTAGAATAAAAATTATATTTATTAGAAATTATGTTTATATTTTAACAAAAAACAATTATTAAAAATATATAAAATTGGAAAATTAAAAACTTGTCATTAAACTCTAAATTGTCAAAAACTAAAAATTAAAATAATAGTAACTCAGTAATTTTCGACTTAATTAATTAACGGCTTAATTTTTAGTAAGCATTACAGCATAAACTATTTGATTCAATAAAACAAGAAATAAAAACAAGTTGCAGAGAACGATTATAATTTTGGATAAGTCCCCTTGAATGTCGTAAAGTAATTTGATTAAATATTTTGCTAAATATTGATCCACGCTAAAGCTGTTTTAAACTAATACAATCGCGGATACTTTGTGTATACTCAGAGACTGATCTACAGACTATATGCACAACAGATTTCGGGGGACCTTTACGAAAATGTTTGTTAATGATTGCCTCTAATTATAGTGTTAGTTGGCTGATGTATTAAGTTTTTTTTTATAATCTTCCTTATTTCATTGATAAGACCAATCCTGTTGAGTCAATGTCCAAGTCAAAGTCAAGCTAAAAAAACGTTTGGCCTAAAAAATTATATAACATTAAAATTTTGTTGAGGGAACACGTGTTGGAATAAAAGAAACTAAAATTTAGGGGGCCCATAAAATTTGGAAGATCAGGCCTTGAGTGAACTGAATTTACCTCTTAAAAATTGGCTGTTATTCTATTGAAATTTTTAAAGTTGGTACCAATTTTAATATGAAGACGGACACTTATGCAAATTTTGCTTTCATTCACATCCCTCGCTCAAACTTATTGATCTTGATCAAGCAGATTTTAGATTCTGTTTTTTCTGTTCACTTCAAAGAATCGGTATAAACGACTCGTTTGTTATTTTTTTTTATCACAGACGATCAACTATTCGCAATTTCATCCGCGATATATGAAGATTAGTGGTTGAACTGCAAATGGACTTGGTTCTTTAATGCGCCACAGCAGCCCACTGAAATATTCGTTCTGTTACCTTTCTTTACTCCATAGCCCCATCATAAATTTAATCGTGTTGCTATGGTAACGGAGAATGTTCTAAAAATGAGAAGCTTCTTTTTGTTTTTTTAGATATCTCTTTAGAAACTGAGGGATTTTTTCGATACTCGGAAAAGAACTTACTCGCTATTTTGGCAGAGGTTTTAGGTGAACAGTTTTTTGGAGCGTTACTTGACACTGCAGTTGCAAATGTATGAGTCATCCGACAAGGGACTACTAGTTTTTCCTCACACAGCTTTTAAAAAAGAATAAACTGTTTTACTTTATTAAACTTTAAAATTTATTGTCGACGTTTAAAACTATTAACTGCAAAATTTTTAATTGATTAAAAATTTGTTAATTTTTTTAAACACTTAGTAGCCGGGAGGACGTAGATCTAAGTCCCATAAAAAATTTAATACAAGCAGAAAAGGCACATAAAATCAGAAAAATATTTTTGTGAACTGTTATTGAATCTTGTTATAATTAGAACTAAGATTTTATCTTTTACTTTTATTTGATAAAACATTAATAGAGAAAACGTTACAAGTCAATTGACACTTCTTATGCATAGAGTAGTTATATTATGTATTGATTAAAAAACTTTGCAAGCTATCAAAATAGAAACTATACGACAATATACACTCCATTTCAACACTTTGGCTACGTAAGACTTTTGTTTCCGCGTAATATGTGATAGGAATTGGAATATCATTATCGAATCCTTAGTTGTACAGCCGCCGGGCACAGAAGTGAAAGGATTAATTAGGGCAGTTCCAACAATAATACCATGGCATTATGTCTCGTAATTTAAAATCTTAGACAAGTGACAAATTCAACACCAGAGCTGGCACTCATCAGAAAACTGAACGACATAGTAAACTGATGCCGTCGTTAATTGGGATTCCACAGATTTCATGAGCACGCGTATGTCCCAGTGTACTCAGGGATTGAGTGGATTTATTTATTTTTATTGGGTCTGGTGGGGTAAAATAAGTCACAGGGTAAAATAGATGTTTTAAACATAAATTCCTTAAAAACAAAAGAAATATTTTTTTCTTTTCCTGATGCCAGTTTTATATTTTATTGAACTACATTAAACTACTTATTGAACTACTTACAAAACTAACCGTAAATTCTGCTGTGTAGTTACAGTTTTTTTTGCCATTCTATGTTTTCATTCGTGAAACTTTAAATTCTGGCTGTAGAAAACTTTTGTTTTAAGAAAAGTTAGAAGTACGTGTATATTAAATTTTTATCTTATTGTGTACAGATACTTCTCAAGAATAAACCCAGAAAGTTTCAAAGTAAAAAAGGAATAATTAAATTTTTGGAGCAAAAAAACCTGAATGGGGTAAAATAGGTCATATTTTAATATAGGTACAGCTAAGCACACATTATACAACTAACAAATTTTTGTGCTTTTTAAATCCCTTTATGATAACTACTATTCTTATAAATTGCTTTTAATATTGGTTTGTCACTCTTTTACTCATAAATGACTGCAAATTTGAAATTCATTGTCCCCTTCATTATTGTAAACCGCTTTCAAGAATTTCCCATCCGAAAGAATTGTTGGTGGATTCAAAAGATGTGGGATATTTCCTCGAAAGATATTGTATGCAAATAACTTCTTAAAAACCATGTTCCAGGCACAATTCCAACAGTTGAATCAATGGCAATCACATCACCAATTCAAAAAGTCATGCTGTTGCAGCAGCGTCATCTACGTCGATAGATGACACAAGTCAGACTGTTTGAACTACCTTTTAAGATGAGTCAAGTATATGTTCTCTTTTAAAGCACATCAAATCTTCAATCATAAAGACACTTCTCCACGCTAGCAATTGCTTTTAAGGAAACAATGTAGAATGCAAAAACGAGAACTTAATACAACAAGAAATGGGATAAATTTTAACTACTCCAACTTCTTTAAATAGACTACATATCAAAAATGTAAGAATGGAAAAGAAATCTTCAAAAATTTCTGTAAGGAAACAGAGAAAATATGAAAAAAATTACATGTGAAAAAACTACCCCCCACAGAGCTAAAATAGTTTTGACAATTTCAATTCACTGCAAGTAAGGAAGTGGGTCCAGGTCGAGTTTTTGGGGGATAAAACCAAGAAGTTATTTCTTGGTATTCTTTCACAAATTGAAGAAAACTTATAAACAGCGATATTTTCAAGAGAAAAAGAAAGTTCCTATTTCGTTTTCTCTTAAAGAGATGATATTTCGGAAGGAGATGCTTCTCAAATTGTAAAAGTCCTTCCTGACCCGGGATTGATCCTCAGGGAAGTGTATTAGTTCTTATGAAGATTTATATCATCTTAGATGATTGCTTTCTAAACAATGTTAAAAAGAAATTTTAAAAAATTGAGCCATTGAAGCAGTTTTTAAAGCATGACTTATTTTACCCCACTACTGACCTATTTTACCCCACCCCATGTAAAATAAGTCAAAAACATCCCTTTTTCAAACACATTTATCAATATCAAAAACTTTTTTTTCAGACAAATTTTACTTTAAATGTTATAAGAAAAGTTCATTTGCATATCCTAACTATTTTTTACACCTGTTGATTTGATATATTTATTGCTTTGGAGGTGCGAATGCAAAATATGCTGTTTTTTTTTAACCTATTTTGAACCACTTGACCCTAAGACATACCATAAGGAAGGGTGGAGGGCAAGATTGGGCCCGGTATTCTTGATGAGAGCCGGGTATTAAACTCACTCGGCCAAAGAGAGCCCCAAAATAATTGAAAATATTTAGTTTTAAAAAACCAACGAAATAAGCAACGCAAAAGGTATTCCGTAGCTATTATTACATGGCTTTTAATCCATGCCAGTTATAATCCAAACCGAATCTTGCTAAGCTTCGACATTACGAGGTGCAGTTCTCTGGTTCGATACAAGACTTAACCAAAGATACAAATGGAAGAAAGAAAAACTGATAGCTAAAAGTTTTTTCTTTATTTCACACAAACTGTTTATAGAGACATTTTGGGTTTTTTCTTATCTAGATCGTATAATCGAAGAGGTAACTATCTCTGCATTGTACTAAAGTGCCAAAAAGAATAATATGTCGCTATTTTGTGATTTTATATGGGAAAGATTGCACTTTTCATCAAGAAAATCGGTCAATGCATGTCTCTAAATCCACGAATTCGTGCCAAAACTTTAAGGTGACGGACTGGTAGGCATTCGGTTCGTATTTAGAGATGTTTAATTGTACATTTGAAGCAAATATGATTTGAATAAAGATTTAAAGTGGCTATATTGTCTGTTTGGTGTAAAATTGAACCAATATTGTTATTAAATCTGTTTAGTTCACTGGATATCGTGTTTTTTTAAATTTATCATATGAAAAAAATACAATTAATCAATAAAATTGCAAAATTAGGCCATTATCTTCCTTTAATTAGCATAATATCGTATTTGTGTCTAAACTTTTGCATCATACAAATTTTTATTTTATGAAAAAAATTATTCCTATAGCAAATCAAACAACTATGTTTCAATTATAGCATTTCAAAATATATTTTTAATATGTTTAGGGTTTTTTTGTAATTCTACTATCACAATTCTAAATTTTACAGCTAAATGAAGTCATTGTCTAAACTTTTGCATCGCAGTGTATGTTGAAGAGTTAAATAAATATATTTGTATACATTCATTAAAAACAAGTTAACACTTTTCATCCGTATCTGAGAAGGTGGATGGCATATTATATTATCCTAGCAGTTCGTTATCCTCCTAAAACCTTAGCAAAATCCTACACATATGAATTCTATATGTATAAATATTTTTCAAATAAATACATATTTGAAAGTATGTTTGAAAGCATTTTTTTTAACGAAAGCTTTTTTTGTGAGGTGACAAATTAATTTTAAAGCATGGTGAGGTCTTAAGCTCTAAAAATAAAAGTTTTTTTGTAAAATGAATGCACAAACAAGCTTGGTCAGTTTTTTGTAATTAATACTAGTCCATTCTATATATATTTTTTAATGTAAAATGCCTTAAAAATTTTCGGATGAAAAAAAAATTGTAAGATCCTCAAAATAATGGGCTACTTCATTTTTATGCAAATACAAGAATCTGCAATCAAATGCTGAAAAGCGATTTTCATATGCTCTTCTATACGAATGAATGTTTTTTTTTTATTTTCATTTGAATTGGAATACGTTGCTTTTTATTTAAAACTTTTAATTATTCGATTATGATATTTTTATGCTAAGCGAAACTTCTTTAAATACCAAGGTATTTAAAAGTCAAGTATTTAAAAAAATAGATTTGCAACAGCAGTTTTTATGTACTTAGCTGTATACCAGTATAATTGTTAGATGTTATCGAATAATTAGCAAACAACATAATAAGCCGAATTTTTACTACAGTAGATAGTTTAGACAGTACTATTAATAATAATAGTGACAGACATACCGGTAATGGCAGTAATGGTAACAGCAGTATAGTATGAATGCAAATACTTAATTTTAAAGCATGGTGAGGTCTTAAGCTCTAAAAATAAAAGTTTTTTTGTAAAATGAATGCACAAACAAGTTTGGTCAGTTTTTTGTAATTAATACTAGTCCATTCTATATATATTTTTTAATGTAAAATATAATATAATATCATGCAAATGTTTTAAAACTGCATTCCATATGCATCCCTAATGTTTTAATAAAAACTCCTGACTGTTCAACATTATTTTGTGTGTTTGTAAAATATGGATGTCACACATCCAACACAATTTTCTAAACTGCACATTAAATCAAACAATATTCACATGCAAGATGGGATACCGCTATAATTTTTTCCCACTTTATATACGGCAAAATATTTCTAGCCTCCTCAATATGCGCATAGTAGTTTGTAATCACGCATTAATTTATTTCCATGACATTAAAAACATTTGCAATTAATTGATTTAATTTTAGTATTTATTAGGAAAATTCATACTATCGCAGTTTAGTGACAACTGCCGAAGAGCGTTATCCGTTGATAATCGCCATAGAACTGAGATAAGATTAGAAACGGAACCTCCATTCAAACCTCCGGCAAAAAGAAGTACAAAAATACAATGTACTTTATGGACAACGAGAGAGTTTCCTACATGGTCCTTAACGCATCGGCTGACGAAATCAAATCGCCATTTGAAAAATGTAAATTTTCTAATACGTTCTAATGTTACATAAAAACTAAATAATCACGATGTACGTTGAAACATAAAATGTTAGCATAAAAAAAGCAAAGAAAATATCCTAGTTTAAGGCATTTGGAGAAAATTCTATTGCTAAAAGTTTTAAATCATGTAACAAACAACCAAACCAGAAAACGTGTTAATTTTTGGTCCCTGCAGAAGAGAGTTACTGGACCTCTACTTCAGTTCCTTCTCTACGATTATCGTCACTCAAAGCCATGCTACCCGTGCACAAAAAACTGCAGAGACATCACCACAGCTGCGCCCCAGCAGCAGTACAGTTTAAAGGGTACTTCCACAAGGGGTGTGCAGAACAGTGGATGCTATTCTCTCGTCAATATGGGGTATTTTTGCTGGATTTTGTACTGCACAGTCCGTTTGTGTCTGAAAGATTCGTTATGCACCACACACACAGAGAGAGATCCGTTTGATGGGGTAATTTTTATTTGACTTTTTACTGCACAATCTGGTAATGTTTGGAGCGAAAAGAGTATTTATATAGTAGAAAAATGTGTAAGAATAAAGCAATGGAATAAGGAAAATGGTTCGTATTTTACAGCCTTTTCTTAATTAAAATTTAAATGTATATAATCACAAAGTGTACTAAATGCACCATACAAAAGAATCACAAGGTAAACGTACATGACAGTGCGAATTAAAGATTGAGGAAGTGGAACGAAAGTTTAAAATCTTAAGAAACACACTCATCCTAGATTCTGTGTTTTACTTTGCCATTAACACTTCCGCTACGCAGGATTTTTGTTTCCGCGTAATATGTGATAGAAATATATCATTATAGAATCCTTAGTTTTACGGCCGCCTGGGCCGTTTTAGAAGTAAAAGGGTTAAAGACACTTCCACGGGAGAAAGCGAATTGTACCATTTTTGTCTACTTTTCTTTAATAAAGGTTTTCGCTTTATTTTCAAAGAAAAGAAGAAAAACATCAAAAAGAATTTAACAGCATGTATGCCCCTTAAACATCCTTTTAAAAATTATCCACGATTGGTGAAATCCCACACCTTTTTTGCTTAAATAAAACTCTACTATTTCAAAAAAAAAAACTTTTATTATTTCAAAGCGAGTTTGTCCTTTAAACAGAATTTCTTCATTTAAAACTCCCATTTTGAGAATCCGCGTTTTGCGTGCCGTGAAGCAGCGAATAAAATTATTGATCGACGTTACGAGTGATAAAATTTTACTTCATCATAAAGCATTTCTTTCTTCTAAAACATAAAGTAATAAAAATAATATCCAATGATCTCCCTTCCTCTATTGATTTTTCGTTCAAAAGCCAGACGGGGGAAGGAGAATTTGTTTTCTCTAGGGTTGCCATAGCTGTAAAATTGATGCAGACAACAAAGTTCTGTATTGCATTAATTTTTGTGCGAGATTAATAAGGTTGATTGATTTAATCTGCTCTCGAGGGTTTGATATCGATCCTTTGTCGTTGGTAACACGGGCTAATGATAACAGAAAGCTTTTTTTAATGAATTTGTGTGATACCATTGTAGTTTTTAGTGCGTTCGATTCGAATATGACAAGACAAAAGCAGCATCCACTACTTTTTTTTAACAAGTCAACAATGAAATGTACAAAGAACGAAGTTTTCGGCAATTTTAACGCCCTTATATAGCAGGTAGATTAAAAAGGAAAATTTACGGGAAATTGACATATTTTTTTCTAATTCATTGTCAATTGGTTTCCTAATTTTTAATACTTCACTTACGATTTAAGCTAGGCTTTTTTTTTAGAATTTCGAGCTTGATTTTTTGCGTGGGTTGGCAACAATTATGCTTTTATGTTTGACTTCGTCTTTAAAGCACTGACTTTTACTTTTCTCGTTCACTTTTTTGTTTCAAAATGGTAACATACTAGAATATATTTATGTTACTTTGGTTTCAGTGAATTGCAGCATGTTGTTGTCTAAAAAGCAGATGTTCTAAAATAACAAAACAAAAAATATTTACGTTACATAGTTTAAAAAAATGTAAATGAGTGTTATAAAATCACGGTCTCAAAAAATTGATTTGTTTTTAAATAAAAGGCAAAAGAAATTTTTTTTTTTACACAAATGCATGAGCAAACTAGGGGTGTGTAACACTACACTACTTTCAATTAAAGCTTAAGAAATCAATACACACATTTAAACGTAATTATATAACTTTTTAAGGTAATTTCAATGACTTTAAAAACTAAAAAGTTCTATGACAAGTACCTCTTGCGAATGAGCAATTTTTTCGAAAACCTTATTATGACGTCTCAAAGTACTGGGAACACATGTACCAAATTTGAATTTTGCAAATCTTTTCGTTTTTCAACAATACCTTTAAAACCAAAAAAGAGCTCGATAACAGCTACCTTTTGCGCATACGCCATTTTCTCGAAAACCTTATTTTGACGTCCGATGTATCGTGTATCAGGAACTCGTGTATCAAATTTGAAGTTCGTAGCTCAATTAGTTCAAACTGTAGAGAGGTTTCAGACAGACAGATAGACAGACGAACAATGTTCAAAAAAAAATTCGGAATCAGCACCCTCCAAAACGTGTAGAAAACACAAAATATCTATTTCGGATTTTATACCCCCATCGCCAATACTTTCATTACCTTCTATTTCATATTAGGTAATTGAAAGTAAAAACAAATTAAAGAAGTCCTTTAAGTACTTCATGAGTTATCTAATATCGTATAATTTTGTTTAATCCATGTAGAATTAGAGATAAGAAAAAAAAACATTATTTCTTAAATATACAAGCAAACATTAGTTAGCTGCCGTTATAATATCTGGTTTCTCTTTGAATTCTTGGAATGTTTTCTTAATTAAATTCTCTCTTTAAATTCTCATTTAACTCTATATGTATATGAAAGCTAGAATTTTTTCTATGTATATATTTTTTAAATACATCGTGAATTAGAGATAAACACAGATTGTTTCTGAAACACAGCAGTTAAAAGTGTCTGGCAATCCCGACTCGAAACAAAGGTGAGCAATCTTCTAATCGGCAAATAGGAACACTAAGTGTTTGGCAACCAGACAGTTTTTGCGTTGACTCTTCCACTATCCATGCCGAATATACACGAACTATATCCACATGCATTACAGTGTTGTGCATTTGCAGTGCATATCTTTCTTTGAAATATATGTTTTTCAAACATGACATACTTAAAAAAAATCTTGGCTAAAGTTACAAGCTACCTGCAGGTAGTGACAAATAAACGAACAAAAATATGAAGTGAATAAACAGTGGGTGATGAGTTGAGTAATAAAATGAAGCAAGTGCTTTTGGAAGTTATCCACCAGAGTTGACTCTTGAAAATTGTTGAAGTATCTTGGAAAGCTGCGTCTGTGTCAGAAAACTTGGCGTTGCATCAAAGAATACCCAACTTTATGCTACATTGCACCAAAAAATGCTAGAATATACACTGCGTTGCACCAAATGATACTAGACTTTACGTTGCGTTGCATCAAAAGTCACTAGACTTTACGTAGGACTGCATTAAAAAATGCTAGACTTTACGCTACAATGCACCTGGCCCCCCGGTGGCCGAGAGGTTTAGGCGACGAGCCTCTCACCGAGAAGGTTCTTGGTTCTGTCCTTATCCTAGCCATACTATAGACGTATTCGTGCTGGTGGAAAAATATCATCTTAAAATCACCGGGGTGCCCGAGTATACACTGCGGCATGTGTGCTCGTTAAATCTGTGGAGTCGAAAGTCCCGACGGCGTTAGCGTACGATGGGTGCCGCTCAGGTGTCGACCTCGTCACTTGACCAGGGTTCTAAATTACGAGGCGTAATTGGCTGTGTTAAAGCTCCTATAGGAGGCTAAAATAGGCAGCCGGAAACGATTACATTACATATATATTATAATGCATCAAAAATACTAGAATTTACGCTATGTTACACCAAAAGATATACTAAACTTTACGCTGCGTTGCACAGAAAAATACTTAATACCCATGATTCATGAAAACTGTAAAATCGCTAAGGAATTTTAACCTTTAACTTATGGGACTGTACTAGATTGGTATTTCATAAAATTTGGCATGGCCAATTGGCACAACTTTTAAGTTTTTCAATGAAAAAAATTACTGTACCTTAGTAGAGGTGAGGGAAAAAGTGTCTAGGTTGGAATTTGGTAACAACAAAAAAAATTAGGTGTATTTGTGGCAAATCGCATATTTGATTTCCCATTAAAAAATACGCAAATTCTAATACAGGATGCCTCTCTGAAAAGAGCGAATTTTATCAAATTAGATTTTAAACTATCTTGAAATTACATTTGTATTTTTACTTTAAAAAATGCTTTGTAAAAACTTCGGTATTTATAAATTATAAATATGTTATTGTAAAAGGAATATTGCATTGAATACTCTTTTTTTACTGATTTTTTGAACTTGAAATTATATTCGTGTTTCTACCACAAAAGGTTTAGTAAACCACTAAAATTCGCTGTTAATTATAGAGCAGATGTTAAGCATTTTAATTTCATTAACACACTCCTGGTATCACATATCTTATGATCACAGCTTGATGTAGAATTCATAACACAATGTCCAGAAAATGTAATTAAAATAATATACTACTATAAACTATTCTATTACGTATTAACAAATATTTTGTCGAAATTAAAATAAAAGAATTGTTCCTTTTTTCCGTCTTCAGTTAGTAGTTTGGTTTGAAAGTTTCCATCTGTCATTTCTAGCCTCCGTAAGAGCTTTCACACAGCCAAGTTAATTAGAACCGTGGTTCTAAATTACGTCTCGTAATTTAGAACCACGGTCAAAGTGACGAGATCGACACCTGAGCTGGCACCCAACGAAACTTGAGCGACGTTGTACCGTAACAAAGTCAGATCTTTGGGAGTCCACAGATTAAAAGAGCATGTCTGTTCCAGTGTACTCAGGGAAGACTATAATTTTTAAAGTGATTTTTTTACCAGCACGAATACGGTTATAGTATAGCTGTTGTTAGAACCGAAAACCTTTCTGGATGAGAAGTCGGCGTTCATCCAACTCGGCCACGGAAGCTAGTAGTTTCAGTAATAAGCAAAAACTTTAAACATATTCTTGCGGAAGAATATATCAGTAACTTTTTGGCACTGATCCATTAAACTTTGCGGAAAAATTCCCCATGGCATAACTATGTCATTCCAGTTTTTTCTTACGTATATATTTCTTCCTGAAGACAATTTTGAAAAAGATATTTTACTTTATGATCTTTATATTGCATAAAAATGCTTTAGATTTTGAAGTTTTTCGCTATTTTTTGGTTGTATTGTAAATTAATGAAATGGATTTTTGTGTTTATTTCTATTACTTTTCAATTATACGGATGAATGTCATGTCTTAAAACTAATGAAATCAAGGTACTTTTAAATAACAAAATGTATTAAAAAAATTAAAATATTGTATTTCAATGTACATCTCTATCGTATAATACAGTGAGAAGAAAATATTTGCCAATTGTAAGAACAAGATTTTAGATTATATTTTTACTCGTTCGCTCTTTTACATCCCATTCCCTATTTAAATTACTAAATTCAACCATGCAAAAATCTTCTATTTTCAAAGAGAGTTATGCAATGATTGAAATAAAGTAATGAATGAATAGTATTTTTTACTCTTTAAAAAGTCCTATTTGTGTTAAATGTAATTAATAGCTTAATTACCCAAAAAATAGTCGAGTTTTCAATTAACTTAATTTGTCTTACATAAACTGTTTAATACTCTGCTCTTCATTTGTCTTTTATCTTGTTCGTTTTGATGAACTAAAGCAGAAAACTCATTTTTGTGCGGCGAGTTTTCTTACCAATAATCTTTAACGACTTAATGACAGGTGCTGTTGGTGCACACTTTCACAGCTTATTGCCAACTCTTTTGCGTTACGTCATCCATGTCGGCAAAGTTCCATACGAATTACCGCACCTCACACCCACTCTGAAGCATTAATTTTTTTAAAAATAGATCCTTTGTATTCGTCATTATGCAAAAAGCCATCGAAATTAGACTAAGTTCTTGGATTGAAGGAACCTGAAAACCCCAACTAGCGAGAAAAAGAGCGCTGAGACTCCCCCGCTAGTAAGGTGAGATCTTTGCCAAGTGTTTCCTATTTTGGTGCGTTGAAGCACCAATCGCTGAAAACTCCATTCCCCATTGACCAAATCTTGGAGAGGGAGTATTTTGGGATAGAAGCTCTCACTTCGGATCCAACCCGCAAACGGAATACAAGCAGAAATGGCTAACCGTGGACCCTCCTTCGGACTAAGTGCTCAAGTCGCTAACAAGGTATGTGACATTCGTCAACTTTGGATTTCTGCCTTTTGGGAAACTAACATCCACTATTGTATCGATTTTTTTAAAATCAGGAATTGTTTTATCAGTAGCTGTTTTTTTTTAAATAAATCTATTTTAAATATAAAAATATATACTTGAAATTCATTTTCGTCTTTAAACTTCAAAATATATTTTTGTAATCAGTAAGTGGTTGTCATTCAAAGAAAGATATTGGTTGCTTACATTACAGGACGCACTGAACGAAGTATGAACGAAACTTTTGGTCAAATTGCTAAAATAGAGCTAAATAAAAACATATTTATTGGTTTCATTTCTTGAGCAGTTTTTTTTTCATTTTATATCTTGCGCGCGTAAGTATAAACTTATTCATACGGATAATTTTCTACAATAACTATATATTCTCATCTATTTAACATCCTAATCTGTTTCTGAATTTTTGGAATTACTTTCGTTGAATTACATGACATGGTTTTCGTTTGAAATTTAGTATCGAAACCATGATTTCTGTAGACTGAAGTGAACTAAAACTTTGATTGTCTTTTTAAAACACTCCAACTTGATAAAATGTTTTTTACTGAATTTGTAAAAGTTCTCAAAGCAATTACTTACCCATTCAGTTTCGGTTATGAATTTGGAATCATTTTATTGAAACCATATTTTGTTTAAACAAATTGACTTATGCGTCGAAACCAAAAAAATGTAAAACTCATTGGAATGACAACCCTTAGATGACCAAGGCCTACTGCGTCCATTTCAGTTTACTAGACCAAAGCAAATCTACCGGTCAGTTTAACAGGTATCGCAAAACCCCCATTGTTTAGTTCTTAAGCTAGTTTGGTACGTATTTTAACGACCCACGAAAGGGACGAAGGGATAGTTAACCCTTTTTCCATTGGAGCAGAATGAGTTTAAAATAAATATGTTTTTGTTTTTAAAGACTTTGACGGCACATTCTAAAAACGCGTTTTAATATGTGATCTTATACATAAAATCTATTCATGAGCTTCTATCTCAGTTACTGTCAATAGCACATAGAGAAAAAGAATTACTGTAGAACTCCCCAATTACCGCAGTAATTAGGACTTAACCACATTCGGATAATTGGAAATTTGGATAATTGGAGTTAATTGGAAGAGGAATAATCAATCAATTGTCTTTTTATGTGACAGATGAGTACCTAATATAAAAGGAGGTACAGTTAGTACAGACGTTTATATGCTAATATAAACGTCTATAAACTTTTATATACTCGGCCTATCTGTGTTGCTGTTCGTCTATGTTGGATGTCATGCCAAAAAAATTACTAGACAACGTGGTAGATAGGCAGAGTGGAATTTTTCCTGAAATTCGGATAATCGGTAATTGTTTCGGATAATTGGAGTTCTACTGTAGTTCGGACCTTCCTAGGGATCACTGTTATTGCATAGCTATATTTTAACGTATAGCTTTATCCGGGGTAATAATGAATGTATTACAGAATACAGATGCAAATCGATTGACGATCAAGTCAAGATGGCTGAAAAATGCACATAGAATCGCTAACGACTCTCATCAATCAACTATATTCATCCTTTCACTAATGACCCATGTGTAGTTTTAGTGTAGCACATTATTTCCAACCAACTAACCAACATGTCATTGCTCACCAAAACCCCATGGATGGCACCTGCCTCCTTCAGGTAGGTAGTAGGTTTAGACATATTTCAGGCTTGTGTGTGGTCACAAGACCGCTTATAACCTCGTCAGAAGACGGACCGACATACAAACATATTGACAGATGCTGCCATCTATCGCACCTCCACAATTTAGACAGTCCTAAAGGGGAGGGAAATAGTCTCAGGACTGTACCGTGGAAACTGCGCAATGACCGCCACAGACTTTCGGACCAACAGATTTAACGAGCACGTACTCCGCATATATCGACAACACAACATCCATGCCTTACCGGATTCGAACCCGAACCGAGCTCCAAGGCTAGTCCCTAACCGTTGCGCCGCCCCCTCCTTCAGGTTCTTTAACTGTTTTCAAAGTGGGCTCTTCCACAATCAAAATATTTGAGATTGAAAGAAATAACAGGAAAACTACCTTCATAATTTCTATCCTCTTTTTCATATTTGGTGCTTCCATATAGACACATAATTTGTCATGTTTTTTTATTTAAAAATTTAGAATTTTATAATGAGAGTAGTTCTAAAATAGTGGTTTGATCTGAAATTTTTAGGTTGTAATAAGAAGGATATGTATTTTGGGAGGGATTGAAGTAAATATATCTCAACCCCCTCCCTCTTTTTTCACTGAAAATAAGATTCTACTCTACTTTCATAATTTTTTCTTCATGCGACCGTAAACAATAAAAGTTAATGTGTCAGTGATGGGGGTCTGAAAAATAAACGAATCCTTATACAAGTGAAAAAAGTACGCAAGACCCATAAAAATAATAATACAAAATTGATATGACAGTGAGAAGTTGTTGATTGTTTACCAATTACACTGTTATAGTCCTCCCACCACTGGGGCCGGGATAGCCTGGTCGGTAAGGTCTTGGACTGGCATTCCTAAGGTTGCGAGTCCCGCTGCCTTCCGGAGACCCCCGTGTACGCTAATGGTGACTGGTGCACGTTAAATCCGTTGTGGTCACAAAGTCCTCCAAGTTCCCATACCAAATAAATACCTCTGGGGGGTGACAAGCCAATTCTGGGGATCCTCTAGTTGGCCTCTGTCTCTAAAAATTAGATGGATCCACTTATGTGTGTGTGTGTTGTCTGTCTCACTTGACGAAGGTTTATAAGCGGGTCTCTGACCAAGCACACAAACCTGAATATATATGTCTACCAACCAACCATCTTCCCTCCACTTCTTAGCATCTATGACGTGTGTTTTAGACGCGTCCAAACTATAACTAGTAAAACGAAAAGGGGTAAGGAAGTTTTGGTTTCAGCCAGAGTTACTGCCAGAGATATTTGGCGATTCATTGCTTTTGCAGGTGCATATTTCTTTAAAGTTTAGAAACAGTTTCTCAAATGAAGGGTAGTTCGAACTTGCATGGGTTCACTATTATTGCATAGCTGTTTTTTTTTAACTTATAGCGTTCCCCGAAGTGATACTGAATATGGTAAATAACACATACTACAGATGCATATCTATTGACGATCAAGTCAAGATAGAAAAGAAATGCAGTTGATGACGACCTTCAGCAATTAACTATAATCCTCCTTTTACTAATAACCTATGTGTAGTTTTAGTGTGACACATTATTTCCAACCAAACTAACCCAACACCATGGGATTGGCAACCCTGCCTCCTTTAGGTTCTCTACTTTTTTTACAAATTGGACGCTTCCACAATCAAAATATTTGGGATGCTAAGTTATGGCATGCGGACTATAACTGATGTTTAACTGTTGTTAATCAGTATATAAATACAGTTTTCTGATTTTAGGAAAATGTTAATTAACTGTTGCTAACGAATATGCAACAATGAACTGTTATTTTATTAATTTTGCAATTCTATTAACCAATCGAACCCTTTATACCATCTTTATTTCAAAAATTATGACTAAACCGCTGCTAAAATTGGGATAAAAAGGCTGAAATTGTTATAGAATTCTTTAAAGATCGGATTTATCCATACTATCGCATGAGCAATTTCTCTTGAAAATTTATTTTACAAGGTTTTTTTTTCTCTTTTTTTGTTACTACTACAAGAAGTGTTCGGTGAGTTTATAGTTAAAATAGAATTCAATAGGTAGGTAGCCAATAACTCAGCCGTATTAGTAGAAAATAGAATTGGCTCTGATGTGTGGCGCGTAAGGAATCAGTAAGTAAACTACATCTTTCTAGAACTTTCCAACTTTTTTTTTTAGTTAGTGGAAAAAATAAAGAACTTGGTGGGTGTGGGTCCAAAAAATTGGTAGGTTATTTTTAAGTTCTTGACTGACGGTTAGGGAGAGAATGAGAGGTAGCAAGAGATGAAGCAAGTGCAATGGGATGTGGGCGGACTGTTTTCAGTCTATTCTCGGCAAGGGTTTCCACTTCTTCCGCATTTAGACTAGCTGCAAGAAATTCGCATTCTAGAATTGCAAATGCAGCAGTTATAAATTGAAACTTATCTGATTTAGTAAGTGTTTCAGAAGAAAATACAGTTTCTATAAACGGTGTGCCCCCCCCCCCCCCAATTAAAGAGGCACTAAATTCCTCACCAGGGCCCGTCCGTGGCCGAGTGGTTAAGGCATCAGCCTAGACGTTCAACCTTCTCAGGAGTGCGGGGGTTCGAATCCCACTTACTGCCAGTCATCCTATAAATCGGATCTGTGCTGGAAATAGTAGAAAATCCTCATCACGGATGGGCCCGAGTACACAGGGACAGACGTGCTCGTTAAATCTGTGGAGTCCAAAGTCCCGACGGCGTTAGCGTACGATGTCGCTCGAAGTTCCGTTGGGTGCCCGCTCAGGTGTCGACCTCGTCACTTGACCAGGGTTCTAAAATACGAGGCGTTATTGGCTGTGTTAAAGCTCCTGAAGGAGGCTAGAAATAGGCAGCCGGAAACGATTACCTTACCTTACCTTCCTCACCAGACAAAAAAAACCTTGTTATAAGCTTTTTAGCTATCATTTGCTATTTTATTATATAACAATACTCAACTTGTTATCTACAAATTTCATAATCTATAAAATCCAGTCAGTAAGGCGCTTGCCTTGCATGCTGAATGTCCCAGGTTCGGGCCCGAGCATTGCCAAAATAACTATCGACCTATTATAAACGGTTTGTGAGCCAAAAAGTCCGACAAAAAATGCCCCGTGTAGAGAGAGTGATGTTAAGTTGGGTTGTACGTTTACCTGCTGTCTATTTCGAGCCTCAATGGAGCAGTCAAGTCTCTGATCAAGCACACAAACCGGAATATATATGTACCAACCAACCAATTATCCCACTACCACACTTCTTTACTATAGTGCCATTACTGAATGGTGTGGGTCAAGATAAATTTTAAAAAGGTGGGGTATAAGGTGAGGGGGGTAAAAATTATGTCCTGCCCTCAGTTTCTATTTTACGTATCATAACTTAGAACTATCTCCTTTTCTCACACACACACCCCAAATGTTCACCCCAAATCACACACCCCCTTCTTTCAAAAATTGTCGGCATTAAACTTGGGTGTCATACCATGGGTATGTTTCACATATTGAGTGGTAACAGTTCCTCATTAAATAAAATATGGCCTTGATTAGTAATTTCTGCTCGCGTGACCTAATAAACGTAGTGAGAGGAATTTTCCATGTTATACTAACAATCACCGACACCAACAATAAAATCGCGGGAGCAAGGAATGAAAGCTGGAAATTTACGTCACCAGAAACATGCCAATTATTACCGAAGAAGTAAATTACGTCATGTAAGCTGAATCCGTCCTATAAACTAATAGTGCTACACACAAAAAAAAATTGCGGATAAATAACGTATGTGTGGGACTGGTGCACGTTATGTCTGTTATGGTTCAAAGTCCTGATGCCATGCTACGTACGATGCCGCTATCAGGTTGCATTGGGTGCCAGCTCAGGTAACAAATAACAAGGGCTGTCGCCAAATAGCTTTTGTGTATCTCTAGTGTCACGTATAAAACCAAAATCAAATAAAGGCCAAATGTGCCTAAGTGCGGCACGATATCGCTGAATTTTCCGCAATAGGGTACTTGACTGTATCGCTAAAATACCTTCCAATATTAAATTAATTATAGTTTGAACCAAAAAATAACAAACGTATATATTTTTCTGCAAAACAAGTCTTTAAATAACTCATAAAAATCATTTTAAAATTTCTTTTTTTTTCATCGGTACGCACGTGTCACACGTTGATTTGGTTGACGTCACTAGTATATATAAACAAACCGGTGTGATGTTTTTTGCTTGCAATTAAACTGGATTTAATCTAATTTACTCTTAAAATAAGAATTATATAGATAATGGAAGAAGGTTTTACAGAAGCAGATAGTTCAAATTTGCTTAAAGTAGATTCCAAAATGGTGATTCAAAGTTTGTTTATAGTTACTAGTGACGTCATAGATACCACGTGACAGCCACAAAGCGTTTTCAGGCGTAATTTTTCGTCCTAATTTTAAAATTCATTTTTCTCCCTTTTTATGGGGTATTTGAAAAAAAGAAAAATACGGGTCTAATATTTTTGGCATAATAATATTTTAAGCCAATAATTTTTGTTTAGTCAAATACCCTATTAGAGCACCCTAAGCAGCAAGCTTTTGTATTTAAAACGTTATAGAAACGAAGGGCCTCGGCTCGAATCGAAAACTTTTATCCATAATTCTTTGTCATTAAATCCCCTTTTCTCAACAAACCGAAAACGAGCGATTGTAAAAGCTTTTCATTTTTCGAAATTAAGAGAATGGGAAATAGTCGATGTTCGCGTTACTTCTGCCTTATGCACAGGCTCATTTTTGACTATATATTTTGTTTAGTATTGTAATGTAATCGTTTACGGCTGCCTATTTCTAGCCTCCTTTAGGAGCTTTCGTTTAGTATTGTAAATAAACCATATTTTAAGGAAAGATTAGGCCTCCCAGTGGCCGAGAGTGGTTATCGACGAGCCTCTCACAGAGAAGGTTCTTGGTTCTTCTCTTATCCTAGCCACAGTATAGACGTATTCGTGCTGGATGAAAAATCCCTCTAAAAATCACTGGGGTGCCCGAATACACTGCGATATACGTGCTTGTTAAAGTCCCGACGGTGTTAGCGGACGATGTCACTCGAAGTTCCGTTGGGTGCCCGCTCAGGTGTCGACCTCGTTACTTGACCAGGGTACCAAATTACGAGGCGTAATTAACTGTATTAAAGCTCCTAAAGGAGGCTAGAAATAGACATGCCGGAACTTATTAAATTACCAAATTACATAGGAAAGTCTAGTTGGCCTCTGTCTCTAAAAATTAGATGGATCCACTTATGTGTGTGTGTTGTCTGTTGTGTCTGTCTTACTTGACGAAGGTTTATAAGCGGGTCGCTGACCAAGCACACAAACCTGAATATATATGTCTACCAACCAACCAACCAACATAAGAAAGATGGGGCCCGGATGGCCGAGTGGTTTGGACCATTAAGCCTTCGCCCTGGGTGTACTTTCCTTTCTCTGTGACAGTAAAAATTCTTTCTGTGTCTGTCTTACTTGACGAAGGCTTATAAGCGGGTCTCTGATCAAGCCACAAGCCGGAATATATATGAAGAGCTCAAGTGCAAAACAAGTTAAATCACTTTTAGGAAAAAATTGAGTTGGTTGGCTTTTCATGCAGGTATTGTAAGAAGGGATCCACCAACATTTTGATTTGCACAAAAAAGTGACTTTTGATAAAAAGTGGAAACTTTTTTTGTGCAAATCAAAATGTTGGTGGATCCCTTCCTACAATGCCTGTATGAAAAGCTAACCAACTCAATTTTTTCCAAAAAGTGATTTAACTTGTTTTGCACTTGAGCTCTTCATATGTACTCTACCCATAGGAAAGATTAATCGTTGAAGTGCGTACGTTTAGTTTTCGTTTAAAAATTATGGGATATTTGAAGAAAACATTTTAGTTTACATAATAAATTTATAAAATGGTTATAAAAAATAAATTTTTTAACTTTGTGCATTTCAACAAATATATTTCTATTTTAGTCAATACTTGTAGTATATTGTAAAATATTTCGATATTTACTTTAAATTTTCTAATATTATAAAAGTAGGAAAAGGTACTCAAACTTTTAAAATAATCAGAAAAATCAAATTATAAAATCAAATACAGTTTTAGCTTTATACATTTTAAATACTAACTTGGTAACTTTTATTATTTTAATAAGTGGAAAATTATATTTCATTTAAAAAAATCATAAAATAACAACATTTCACATTTGAGATTTCTTCTTATTATTTACATTCTTTTGTATTAGTGAATTAGAAGAGTATCAAAAGTAAAATATGAAGTATTTAGTATATGCAGATCGCTGAAAATTGTAAGCTTGTGATGCGTCAATAATAATCGTGAAATCATTACAATTATTAACAGTCCCATAATCCAACGGGTCTAACAAGTAAAAAAATATAACCTAAATTGTTAAAACAGTGATTTAAAAAGAACCGAGGAAAAATTAAGGAATAGTTAGCATTACCTCGAGATATCAAAAAAAAAAAATAATAATAATAATAATATGATAAATTTAGGGTCATTTCAATGTTTTCGACAAATAGTATTCACTGAAAAGTCGTAAATTCTATATTTCATTTTTATTTTCTTCGTTTTTCTAGACTTTACGGTATTATAACAGAAAAGTGGGACGTTCGGTCCGCGGGATAGTGAAACAAAAAGCGGGTCTGTTCCGCCAAAAACGGGACGTCTGGTCACATTAAATACGCATGCATCATAGATATATAAAGTATATAAAACAAAGATTTGTCTACAGAAAAAAATGTCACTACATTGTTTTTTTCTTTTTTATTGCAGCTTGCTGGCAAACGCGATCCCCAATTAGAAGCAGAAATAATGCAATGGATTGGAGAAATCATGGGCCAAAAACTCCCTGCTGGACCCTACGATGAAGTTTTACGTGATGGTGTAATTCTATGCAAGTAAGCACTACCCCACCTATAAGGCCCTGGAAAAAATTATAAGGTCGAAGAAATAACCAGTGAAACTAGGATTTATACAAATTTGTCGGATGGGAAAGTAATTAAAATACAAAGTATGCAAATGATTTATTATCAGAATACACGTTAATTAAAATCTAAGTTAAATTAATCGATCTAATTACAATATAAAATATTAATCGTTTCTGCTGATGGAGAAAAGTATAAGGTCTGTGAATTATTTTTATCGGATATGCAAATTTTCTGAGGTCCGAGAAAGCAAGAAATATAAAATGCAACCTAACAACGAAGTTAGGGTAACTTTAATCTTTCTATGTGCTATTGATAACGATGCCGAGGTAGAAACAATTCGCACCGTACGCGGAAAAGTGACCTATCGGCCAAAATTGACTTTTTGAGTTAATACTACTATAGCATGCAAAATTTCGATATATATCGATTGGTGCACTCGACATAGCGATCCGAGCCTTAGTTCGTTTGTAGGTAATAGATAGGTATTTTTTCCGCGTTCGTTTTTGGATGAAAATGAGCGGGAAAGAAAGACCTATCGCAAACTGGCGATTTTTCGCTATGTGTTTGCAGCTGCAGTTTGAAGTGCTTAAATTGAAAGGTTGAAGTAGGTAGTTTCTTTGTTTCTTTATTTGAAATACTCATTTAAGAAAATCCATTTCAAAAGCTCTGTTTTGTGGTATTTAGTACAATAAATATATACAAAAAAATTCATGTAATATGTATAGATTGCAAAATGATATGTCAATATGTATATTTTGTTTTTCAAGTTAATATTTTAGCAAACGATAAATAGTTTTAAATCGTTTTCAATGTCGGTATTTTACTATAAATCTAAACTCAATTGCTACAACTTGACAGTTTGCGATATAAAGTCAATGAATTCAGCTTCATACTTAAGGAATGAGGCATCCCTACAACTTACCACTATTTTTATAAAACTATTTTCGAATTAGGATTAAACAGTGCTTAAATTTCAAATCCAACTGACCAGAAACATCTGAAATTTCAAGTTTTCTGTCATTAAAGTTTAAAAAATACTTAATGGAAAAAAAGGCATTCTTGTATGTAAACTAATAACTTCCAATTTACCCAGTCATTGTATTCAAGTAACGAAATTTTTATTTAAAATTGTTAGTTTTAAAGTCATTTCTAAATTGTATTTTTTTTTAATTTAAGACTTTTTTTTACATTGTCATGAGTTTTAAAATGATTTTAAAATTTTTAATAATTCTTCAAAATTAAATTTTTTAAATTTTGAACATGATATATTGTAGAAACTTAGATTGAAAGGTAAAAAAATGTGGATATCATTTCTTATATCTTGTAAGTCCTGATTTTGTAAAAGTTATTCGTTTCATAAACCTATTTTTTTGTATAAACAAATTATTATGATTTCAATCATTGAATATATTAAATTATAAAAATAAACATGACCTAAAAATAATATCGTAATTACATGATAAGAGATAATCCTTATTACATAAACTTCATTAAATTGGTTAAACAAGCTTTTTGTTCAATTTAATTTTTTAAAATATATTTTTATTGTTGATCATATAATTATTAGATTATAAAAATACATTAAGTAAAAAAATTAGTATTTTTCATAAGTATGTTTTCATAATATTTAGAATGAATTTCGCAACAAGTATGTTTCAAGTTCGTTTAAAGTTTTGGTAAAAATTCAAATTATCACAAAAACGTTCCAAATGGACCTAGATCAAAAATATTTGGTATGGATATCCGTTTTATGAGTACCAAACAGTATACGTGATCATTTTTTACTTTAAATATGAATTTTCTGAGATATTTTCCGATCTTTTTTTCGCGTACAAAATCGTTCAAATTTAAACGCGAAAGAAAGGCCTATCTGAAAATATCCCAGAAAATTCAAACTTAAAGTAAAAAATGAGCACGTAAACTGTTTGGTACTCATAAAACGGATATACATGCCAAATATTTTTGATCTACGTCCATTTGGAACGATTTTGTGATCATTTGAATTTTTACCAAAACTTTAAACGGCTCTTTTGAAGAATGGTCTTTTTCGCGATAGATCTCTTTTCCGCATACGGTGCGAATTGTCCGACGTAGAACGCGGAAATCCATGGAATGAAAGCATGTGGAATGAGTGGTGCAGCTATTTCCAGATCTATCGGTAGGCCTAAAATGGTAGTAAATAATTTCTTGAAAGATACTTCAAAATATGGTAAATGCAATCGCACAAGAATACCAAGTACACTTACAAGACGCCAAAAATCGACCGTTTTCCGATGGGCGTACGACAAAAAAATGTCTTCTTCTGAAATAGTTCGTGATTTAAACCTAGCATGGACCAGCCGTACTGTCCGCAATGTTTTAAGTTCTAACCCGAGGGCACAGTTCGTAAAATTACGCCCGCGGCTAGCCTTGACAAAGAAGCATAAATTATCTAGCTTAGAATTTGCTAAAAAATATGTTTCACTTGGAGATAAATGGAAAGATATAGTTTTTTCGGATGAGAAAAATTTAATTTTGATGGATCAGACGGCTTTAAATTGTACTGGCATGATACAAAAAAAATCCCTACATTTCCAAGCGGCAATATGGAGGTGTATCAGTCATGATCTGGGGAGCGTTTGCATGCTAATGGCACGTTACCAATTGTGGTAATTGATAACAAAATTAATGCAGTTAAGTATCAAGATATGCTGGGTGATACTTTGCTTCCCAATGCCCCACTTGTTACATCAGGATATTGGACTTTTCAGCAGGATAATGCCAGCATCCATGCTGTTTGTTCAACAAAAGATTGGTTTGAAGCAAATGAGGTTCGCCTGCTTGATTGGCTATATCCTGCAGTCCTGACTTAAACCAAATGGGAAATTTGTGGGGAATACTTGTGTAATCTGTTTATAAGGATATGTGACAATATCGAAAGAAAAGTTAAATCATAAACGCGATCAGGAATGCATGGGACAATATCAAAAATGAAACTTTATTTGAACTTTCTGCAATGATGACTGATCGAATGATAAAAGTCATTGAAAAAAAAGGTGAATTTATGGGATATTGGACTTTATATTTTCATTCAAAACTCCTCGACCTTATATTTATTTCCAAGACGAAGTGCCATCGGATATTTAAATTGTCATTTATGCTTTGATTATAATTTACTTATGTTTATAACCTAAGTTTTAGTTTCATTTCTAAGAAATAGTGATATTAAAATTTTTCTTTTCACTCAGTTGTATACGTTTTTTGTTTATATATTTAGTTACGCTTATAATTATTTCAAGGGACTTATATAAATCTACTGAAAATTAACCGGTTGTTACTTATTCATTACATATCCATTAATAGGTGTTACTTATCCATGACCCGACTTTCACAGTCTTCTAGTAAGGTGGTAACGAACAGATTAGTTTTTAAAGAAAATTAAAGTCTGTCTGAGATTACTGTTGAATGAGATGTCGCTAATCTCCGTTTCTGTTGACATTTTAATGTGGTGCCAATGCTAGCAATTGTTCTTTCCGAGTGACTAGTACGATAATGTGCTCCGAGTAAACTTCCCAAGCAAAATTGAAACATTTGATAAGAAATGTGCAACTATAAGTCGGTCAAATGACAAAACCACGAATGAGCAAATTGAAGGGATTGGCGGTTTCTGAAAATCTTGGGCTTTTCAGTATTCCAGTTTTCCATCCCTTTTGTTTTGGACATTCATGGTTTTGTCATTTTATCGACGATATGGTAACTCTCTACTTTGCCAAACATGCCAATTGAAAGTAATTTTAACTGTAACTAATATAAACATTTCCTAAATGAGACTTAGTTATTTAAATCGACTGTCAACAATAACTTTGTCGATAATTGTTTCCCATGATCAAGTTAACCCATCAAGTAAGATTATTAATCCAAAATTTCATCTCTAGGTGTTGAAAAATAGCCGTTAAATTAAAAGTAAAGAATTTTTTAAGATTTAAATAACATCATACTAAGCAAAAGAAGTGCTAGTAACATCAATAAGCAGAAGTCATTTTATTAGTGAAACATGAAAACCATAAACTACAAATTCGAAAAGAAGTACTCTGCCATTACTGAAATTCCTTAATAACAACATAGATAAATTTAATGTTTTAATTTTTAACAGTGCTGGTAAAAAGGAATAACTCTATCATTGTTGAAAATTTCAACACTGTAGCGGAATATTGATATTTTATCTCGTTTTTGACCTAAGGACAAGTCTCTCACAGGATTAATTGTCACGAGTTTCCCTATTGTTCTCTCTGAGTTCATTGGAAAAACTACAGGATAAATTCAAATAACTTTTCAACTAGTTAAAGACCAATTTCCGTATAATTTTGCCGTATACATTGTTCTATATTGCATTCAATATAAGATTTTTCAATTACCGTTCGAGTAATTTTACATAATTTGCCTCTCTTCACGGAAGAGACGATGCTCCAACACACACATCTTGGTAAAATAAATAATTATTTATTTTACTAAGATAAGTGTCGTAGGAACCTAGTTTTTAAGGATTCTAATCCTTAAAGGATTTTAAGGATTAGATTAATTCCTTAAAATTTTTAAGGATTCTAATCCTTAGAAACTAGGATAAATTCTTAAGCAATAAGATTATTAGAAATCCGTTAATTATAATTTTCTTTAGTCGCCTGTTGCAAGCGTATGTAAAATTACTAGAGTGGTGATCGGAAACTATGAACAGCTCAAAATATTGTACTATAAATTCATGTAAATAAAAAGTAAACATCTTAAAAATCAAATTGAAATAAGGTTTTCATAAAAAAACGAAACAGATAAACACAATACAGAACTTAAAATACATTTAAACAATAAAAAAGTGAAACTTCAGAATAATTGAAGTACACTGCTTAAATTAATTAGGGGAGCACTTTGCGTAATTTTGTTAACCATTTCAGTCCCAACTTTTTATTTTTTATTCTGAAAATATAAAATTTATGAAATAGATTCATTATGCATCGGGAATGAAATGGTAAAAAACAGGTGAAAAAATCTTAATTTTTTAACTAAAATTTAATTGTTGTGAGCAGTGTACTATCAATAGTGCCATTATAATTTTTTTCAAGCTCAAAAGTTAAAAAGTTTTAGTTATATGTAATAGTTAAAAAATTTCAAAAGTTAAAATAAAACAAGTAGGTTTGTAACAGAATCTGTCACTTAACCCGCTTCCACACAACAGTTGTGTTTAACAGGTAAAAGGCGCCAAACACAGCATTAATTCTATATTAAAAAATTACATGCAAAATTTGGCAAGTTTCATTTATTTTATTTCGAAAAATTCAATAATTATTATTTGTCGTTTGCAAAAATTAATTTATATTTCAAAGTATAAATATGTAATATTCCTCGCTTTTAAATAGAATGAAAATATTTCATATCAACGTACAAAGAATCTCCTAGTGAAATATATTTGACGTCATTTCAAACTGATCGATGTCGCAAAAATAAATTTATTTTAATTTATTGTCTAAAAGAATTAAAATTTCTCGAGCGATTGTTGCGAATGGCAATGGTGATTTAATTCTAATAAAAATGGCTTCCTATGCTTTTTAAATGAGCATTAAGTTTTGAAGTTTTTTAAATACTTGAAGTACTTCGAATTCGAATTCTTTTCTGAAATTTTAAATGTATTCTAATTTCGATGCGCTAAATTTTTTTACGTATCACACTTGTCTGTAGGATTTGTAGTTTGGGATACGAAAGTGGGTGACGGACAGACGGACAGACAGACAGACGGACTGAACGATTATAATATCTTCCACGTTTTACGTTATATACGTAGTGTGGAAGCTATAAAAAATAAATAATAAATAAAAAATTAATTTTTTTATTAGTAGGGGGAACTAGGGACATTTGACCCATAAGGATACATGACCCAATGCAAAATTTTATGAGTTGAAAGTGGCATCACTTTTTTCCTTTCAGCCAGCTGATCACATGGTGAAAAAAACGAGCTGAATCATTGCGTATGTGTTTAGTTATGCGAAGAAATACGTTTTCATGCACTGAAAGTAAATTTTTGAGGCCGTAAGGTTTTTCGGTCTACATTTTTTGGTTTAAAGGAAAGATTTTTTTCAATTCGTTACTTGTTTAGTTCATGCTATTAACTACAGTTACGTGCATAATAGTAATTCTCAAATGACTTTGTTTTGGGGTTAAACAAAAAAAAAGTGCAACTAGGGATAATTGACCTAAGCCAATTGGGGATATGTGACCCAAGTAAACAACACAAAAGTAGACAGAAGTAGACCAAGTAAATTTTTTTAAAAAAATCACGGGAGTCCCAAAAGTAAATGACTGGGTTCTTAACGGAATATAAGGTTTGCTGGGAAGGTACAAGGGAATTTTTTTTTAATGAGCTTACAATTCAATATGCAGAAAGAATCAATGGAAAATGTTTTAAATGGCCTGAAATGGATAATACATCCCAAGTTGATATTGATCAAATAGTAGCAATTCTTCAACCACCTGTGTTTTCTCTGCAAAATAAAAGAAGCCTCAGTTTTGTATTTCGACCAGAATTTACTTTTAAATTTGATTATTTTGTTTGCATAATTAATGTAATAAAAATAAAAAGTAATAATTTTGTCTGAAAATACTATAAAACCTTTATAAACTTTATAATATGATATTAGTTTTGTTATTAGGCAAAAGTTTTTTTGATAATTTTAAGTCTTACTAACAAATTTTTGGGTTGGGTCACGTATCCCTAAGGGGTGGGTCATGTATCTCTATGCATTGGGATACATGACCCAAAACTAAAGTTTTAAATAATTTATATTTTACTGTACTATTGCAGTTAATACTACAGAAAAATACTAACATATATTGTGTACTACTTTATGAAGTATAAATTATCTGCATTTACACATTCATAAATAGTGTTTTTTAAAAGTTACAAGCAAAAACCTTCGAGTTGGGTCATATGTCCCTGGTTCCCCCTACCTGATTTCCAGGGATATAGTTTATTTAATGAGAATTTTATTTAGATTTTTGCTTTAGTTAGTCTTATTATTAGTGTTCTGTCGGCGTCTAGGGGAGTTCAGAGAGCGCGTCAAAGTTTAGCGTAGATTATATAGAGCAAGTGGCGCTGCCATCGTGGGTGGATAAAAGGGTTGCAGTTAATAGGTTATACAGTTATAATAGATACAGTTATAATAGATACAGTTACAATAGCAGTTAGACAAGGGCGTCTTGACATTAGTATTTCTTTAATAGATAATAGTCGAGTATTCGTTTGGAGCATTTCATAAAAAAGATTTCGTAAAATATTATAATCCATAGGCCGGACAGATTTGTCATATCAGTGTATAGGGACCAGATATAGGACCACTATATAGGGACCAGGCATAACTGGTATTTTTGCAAAGTTTATGACTTGCTGATTGCGGAAAATCTTTCCATATAGCTGAAACAAGTAGCTTTGGAATAAAAATTTATAGGATACATAAATTATTACCCCCTTCTTTACATTTCAACATTTTACCGTAAGACTGTCAACTTTACACATTTTAAACATTAGAAAGCGAAATACTTATACACAAAATTCTGCCTTAATCGACACCAAATTATTTTTCTGTGATAGTTAGAAAAAAATATGGGGATTTTTTTTTAAATATGCGTAATTTTTCGAAAAAAACACCCGCAATTTGTGCCATTCTTTCCATATTTTTTGTTGTTGTTGCTAAAAGTAGCAACTTTACGGTAAAGGCACGAAAGCAGGACCGGATTACCAATTAGGCAAAATAGGCAGGCGCCTACAGGCCCCGTCCATTTTAAGGGCCCCGCTATTTCCAAGTGCCCCTTAGAACTTTTTTTTAAATCTTACTTTACAGGGTTTTTTTTTAGTCCTCAATATTCATAACTAATACTTTTAGTTCTAAAATTATACTGCTTAGGAAAAAAATAATAACAGAGTGTAATTTTCAACTGACTAACCAATGGATATAGGAATATTACTGAGCCCGTGCAAAGCATAAATTCCAGCGGGCCCCGTCGAAATCCACTGCCTACAAGTCCCTACACTGTTTAATCCGGACCTACACGAAAGAATCGAAATACAATTTTGGCATCAATGAACACCAAAAGAAACTTTTTGAGGTAACTAGAAAAGTAATTGTTGTGATTTTTAATATAAAATTTGGAGTAAATTTAGTGGTGTAGTCGTTTCCGAAGGCCTATTTCTAGCCTCCTTTAGGAGCTTTAACACAGCCAATAACGCCTCGTAATTAGAACCATGGTCAAGTGACGAGGTCGTCAGCTGAGCGGGCACCCAACGGAACTTCGAGCGACATCGTACGCTAACGCCGTCGGGACTTTGGACTCCACAGATTTAACGAGAACATCTGTCCCAGTGTACTCGGGCCCATCCGTGATGAATTGAAATTTGGGGTAAAAAAAAACGTTTTTGTCGACGTATTTTAACGATTTTAGTGTGTATCGAAAACTATCAACTTTACAATTTACTTGTTTGGCAATAAAAAATTTCTCATCAAGTAACATATAAATATTGTTTTGACTCAAACAGAAAAAAATCTATGATCCTTTTAATGTTCGAAGTTTTTTTTTTAAGTTCCTATTAGCGACTTTAAAAAAAAAATTTAAAGCATTCTCTGTTATAAAACTTTAATTTTTACTATTTGTATAACTAATTATATAAAAATTTGCATCTGATGATACAAATTATATTATTCAAACTCAATTAGAATAAAAAAATCCTGTGGCTTATAGGAAGTGTGAAGGGTTTTGAAAAATTGCCAATTTTTGACAGAGTTTTTGTTTTTGCTAAACCCGTAAATTACGGTTTACATGTTTGGTTATAAAATAATTTACATTTAATTTTCCTTGTTGAATTCCTCGGTTAATAGAAAAGAACATTGACCAATAGGTAATTTTTCAAAAAACTTTAAACATTAAAAAGATCCTAGCTTTTTTCGGATTGAGTGAAACAATATTTTTTAAATTCATTTCACGGGAAATTTTACGCAGATAAACGTAGAAAAAGTGGATTTTTTGTTTTTATTTTTAACCCCGAATTACGTAATTGCAAAAGAATTATAATTATTTTTAAAATAAAGTCTGAACATTTCTTTAGGTGTTTATTGATGCAAAATTGTTTGTAAGTTCTTTGTCTTTAACTTAAAATTGATAGTTTTAGAGGAAAACGCAAAAAAATGGAATAAGGGCAAAAATTGTGGGTTTTGTTTCCCCGAAAAATTTTGTATAGTTAGAAAAAAAACCCATTTTTTTACGTAGAAAGATGCTTTTGGTGTCGATTGATGCAGCAGATTTCGTTTTAGAACGTTTAAAACGTAAACTAGTAACTTTTAAGGTAAAATTTAAAAAACTATAAACAAAGAGGTAAAAATTGAGTTCAGGGCCACATTTTTTCAACAACAGCCACCGATTTCAGCTGCAACCTTCTATTTTGCTGCCTGGTCGATGGACTAAAATGCATAATTTTCGATAACTTATTACTGAAAGTGCAGTCCCATTGTTTTAACCTAAAATTTGAATTGGTGTTTGCTAGTTTGATGAACACACTGATGCCCGGCTGCGTCCAGAAGATCAACACTTCCGGAGGCCAGTTCAAGATGATGGAGAACATCAACCGTTTCCAGGACGCTGCCAAGAAATGGGGCGTGCCAGAGATCGACGTGTTCCAGACTGTCGACTTGTGGGAGAAGAGGAATATTGGACAAGTCACACAGTGCCTCATGGCATTGGGACGAGCTGTAAGTAGCTTGAGATGCGGCAACTAATGATGCATAGAACTCATCTGAAAAGTTACTTCAAACAAAAATTAATGAGTAAAAATATAAAAAGGGATCCAATGTGCTTCTCTCTCCTGCAATTGTAATAACAGTTAAAAACAACATCGCCTCACTTAGGGTTTATCACATTTAGCACATAAACTTAAAGATTTTTCTTTTCAAACAACAGTCGAAGCATCGACTGTTAGTTTGTGTTGTTTATATTTCTGAAGTAGGCGAGCTTCAGACTCGCAGAAACATGCAAAATTTTTACCGACAAATAAACTATTTGCGCCAATAATATACGTTGTTTCTTTCGTGAATACTCTCATGTTTCATGCGCAAAGTTGAAGATATTTTCGGAATATATGTAAGTAATTTGAAAGATAAATACATATCTACACTACAGAAGAACCCCACCTTTAGTTCATACAATGTTGGAACCGGTAATTTAATGTTAGTAAGTAAATTTTAATCTTCAAATAAAGAACTGAAAGTTACTCAGAGTTGAAAAGCTTCTTCAAATCGAATCTTTCTACAACATGACAGTTTCTACTAAATTGATTCTTTCATCAAATGATGTGTGGTCATGGCAGGATAATAAATTGTTCATTATTTTTAATTTATTTAAAAAGTTTTTTCCAAAGAAATTATGTATCTTAAAGTTTAGCTAGTGTAGCAAAAATTACATTTATACTATAAGTTACATTTTATACTATAGTGTGTCAGAGAGACACAAGTGTCTTTTCGTGTTGGTTTAGATCCCTCGTCTTCCTTAAGGTTAAGGAGTTAAAGATGTTGATTATATCATACCAAAGTTACTTGATTCTCTTTTAGTGTTATTCCCACCCCGAGTACAAAGGCCCATGCCTTGGTCCTAAACCATCTGAAGAAAACAAGCGAACATTCACTGAGGAGCAACTAAGGGCCGGTGAGGGAATCATCAACCTACAAGCAGGTTACAACAAGGGAGCGAACCAAAGTGGCCAGAGTTTCGGAAACACGAGACACATGTAACGAGGAAGAAAGCACTGCACTTGGCCAGTCATCTTATGGAATCTATGCCACAATAACAGAACTGGTTTAAATTAGTAATTCTTTTGAAATATTGGAATTATAGCAAAAGTTCATAACTATTGAATATTTTAAATAAACAAAGAGAATATTTAAATTAATAAGTTTGTTGTTGATAAAGTATGTATAGACTCGTTGAAGATTAATCCAAGTAAATAATAATTTTGTACTACTATGAATTCTATATATCATTGATGAGTGATATTTTACAAATGCTTCACTTCATAAATCCAAAATGGCTTCTTGTTCTTGACGAGAGGATGTGTAATAAATGTTTGCCATGGATCGAAAATAAACACAATTTGTTTAGAAAGTTTGGCCTATTTATTTAATCTGACTTATTTTTTTTAACTGTAAGAGCATAATATTATACTTATCGATGGGAAGTATGGTTGATAATAATTACTTTATATAAACAAAATTTTTTGAATCGAGGTTTAAGTAAGTTAGGGTTTAGGTGTGTTCAGAAATAGGCAATTTTCTGTCAATGGTAGAGGTCAATAGTTGGGGGATGATTGATGGGAATGCCCACAAACAGATTTAGCTTAGATATAACTGAGCGAAGACTCAATGCTCTGCACGCAACCTTAGAATAATGATACTAAATTGAAGAGCTTAGTGGAAGAACGTGCCAAGTGACAAAAAGGTGAAAACGAGAAAATGAGCTTTCAAGTTTTTCGTTTGCACTCAGAATTGTTGAAAACGGTACCTGCAAACCGTAAAAAATATACTAAACTTAAAGTTTATGATATGGGGGAACATGCTATCGTTAAAGAAATTAGTAATATGTTCATTGACACAAAATTCTAAAAATTTTCAAAAATATCATTTAGCACGTTCTTACACTAAGTTCTTCAATAGTTTTTACCATGGTTTCAAGGTTAAATGTCTTTTATTTAATTCAGAATTGTTCTGGTTCCATTTAAAAATAATAGGTTTTTAAAAAACATTTAACTTATTCAAAAGTATGGGGGCAAAATTATTTTAAACATTTTTAGATGTGTTTAAAAAAAAACAGAATGTCCTTTCATAAACACACACATGCATCCATAAAGCGACTTTACAAGAACCAAAGCTGGGTCCAGCTTTGCATTTTATTAGTTTGGAGAAAAGAGTTTTGAAAAATGCAAATAAATCAAGTTGCTATATAAATTCTTTAAAAAATATATCGTTTGATGGACAAGTTTTAATGCCTTCAGGCTCATTGATGCATGAAGCTTTTTTTTTATTTTGCTATGTGTTGTGGTGTTGTGAGTATCAAAAAAATAACACAGATGCAAAAATCATTTGTTTTTCAAAAAGAAGAAAAATATCTGTTCCTAAAATTCTAAAATCTTGATATTTTCAAATAATTATATAGTTCCGATCTCTTTGATTTCTTCTTTGCAATACACTTTTTTGCGTTATAAAATTCGTTTTTATAATTACAATTAAGTTTTACTCTTATGAGAAAAATGCATTAGAAAATAATTCATATTCAACATCAAAAACAAGGTAAGAAACACCCACTATATTTTAAAAAACTTCAACAATATTTTTTTAAAGATAACATTGATTTCTAAAGCCCTCGTTGACACAAAAAGCGAGAATATCTCAAAAACTAGAGCTCATAATTTTTTTATGCAATATTCGTGTTCAGCACGCTAAATACTTTTAGATTTTGATACTTTTTTCTCTATTACTGTAGGGATGTTGAAAACGGGAAAAAAAATTCGGTTTAAAGAAAACGAGCTTTTAATTAAATGAATAGACAATCACTTTTTTACATATACAAGTTAAGCGTATGGATGGATAGATGAAACAGAATGATACCATTGGAGTTCATATAGTTGGAGTTCATATAGTTGGAGTTCAGATAATTGCAGTTCATATAGTTGGAGTTCATATAGTTGGAGTTCAGATAATTGCAGTTCAGATAATTGGAGTTTTACTTTACTATGACAACTGTCTTTTAGTCCGCCTGTGTGTGATCTACTATCCCTGTTTAAATTACGAATACCAGAAATAAGAGTTATATGTTAAATTTAAAAAAAACCTCGAGTGTGCTAGTTTGGGCATTAGTAACAACAAAAACGCAATATTGGGGAATGTATTAACGTTTATTAAAATTTAAAAAGCAAATATTCCACACACAAAAACTTAAAAATAGGAAAACATTTAAAATATCAACGCATTTATTTTTCATTAAAGCTTTTTTATCCATCTAATTTATTGCATTTGGCACTCAGATGACTTTTTTCTCAAATTTTAATATTTATTATGCAAAGAAAATCAATTTTCATTAGCCGATTTAGCATGTTTAAACGTACTGCTTTTCAGATTTAAACGTTCTTTTTTTATTATTGAGTTTTGCTTTAAATATGCTGAAATCTAGTATGGAAGAGATTCTAAGTTTCAGTTACTGTCACAAAACCTTCTTTATTACACCATTATTTTTAAATGTTATATGAATCAGCTCTATTATGAATTGCCGAAGATCACTGTTAACTAAAAATAACTTAAATTTATATAATCTTCCAAGAAATGGAGAAGGGTTTCAAAACAACTTTTGTTCACAAAAGAATTTCGTCGAAACTATATAATTTATTTTATTCCGAAAACAATTTTTTTTACTGCTGCAAATTGAGATTAAAAAACAAACTTTTCCCCGACGAATCTTTGTCTGGCGGTCTCCTTATTTTGTCTTGCCGTATGTTATTAAGAAATAAATAGAAATAAAATTCAATTCAGGTTCTCTTCTGAAATTTCTAATTTGCCTTGGGCTTTTCTTCCCTTTACAAAATGGCGGCATTCGTTGGAAAAGTAAAATTGAATTCAAATTTCACGGCACAAGTAATCTAAGTCAGACCTCCCAGAATTAGCTCAAATTCTCAACCTACAGCACAAAAAAATCACAGTTTTTTTTTTATCTTTTTTTGCAATCAAGTTTTGAAAAATGAAAGCTTGAACATTCTAGTTTATAATATGATTAAGATAAGAGTAAAACTCGACTATCTTTTTCTTAGCATTAGAAGTATACTCCACCAAACTGCATAAAATTTGGTTTTATAGAGAAGTTTAAATTAAACTGGTTTAATTCGCACACTTGACAATTAATTATGGACCTTTACAGATTAAAAAAAAAACAATAAAATTTTATTGACGCATTTTAAATCTCATCTCACTCTTCCATTTTTTTAATTTTCAGTAGAATGTGGTTTGGCTATGTTAAATGGCTCCATATTTGGCGCCGCTCACCCACTTGGCAATTGAATCATACACTAAGTGTAATACTTAATTAGTAATTAAACCATGTTTAAATACTAATTAAAGCATTTTTATTATTAATTATATAATTATTAATTACCAATTAAAAAAATTATTAATTACTAATTAAAAAAATATTAATTACTAATTAAAAATTATTAATTACTAATTAAAAAATATTAATTGCTAATTAAAAAATATTAATTGCTAATTAAAAAATAATTACAAATTAAATAATTATTAATTATTAAATAAAAAATTAATTGCAAATTAAATAATTAGCAATACCTAATTTAATAGTTTAACAATTAATTTGTAAATTGGTTCAAACTAAATTTACCTAATTTTAAAATAAAGACTGAAATAGTTATTTAAGATAAATTTAAACCTACAATTTATTGGCTTGATAATAGTTCCTTGTGAAAATTTAAATTTTTACAAGGAACTACTGAAGTTCTTTTTGTTGTTGTTTTTTGCCCTCCGGATTATGTTAAGAGTATTCTTTAGAAAAGAGTGAGATTCCGTGCTAAAATCAAAAATATGTAATCCATACTCCATTGTAACTGTTTAATAAACTGAAAGGCACAACAGCAATCGTGGCACAAAGAAAAAGTACTTATAAAAAATAGTATTAAGTATTTTTAAGGAAAAATAAAAGAAGTGCTCAAATTAAAGTATAGAAGTAGCCACAGTACTAACTATTTTAATAAAAAAATATACAAAGCATGTTTTCATGTACCAACAACTTCATAATACAGAAGAAAAACACATATTTATGAAGACATTCATTTGAAATGGCAAATACCTCAGGAAGCAACAAGCTCCTTTTTACGAAGAAATGATCGTTTGAATTTTTCGTTTTTATAAGTGGCTCCATTTCCTGACTGCCAAAGTGATATCAAGAGAATGGGATATTGATTTTTCGCACTTAACAATCATTTAATCTATCGTTTGACATAGTTGTTCGTAATGAATTTTTAACAAGTTTTAGTTGACTAAAACTGGCGTTCATTTGAACTAACTCCAAAAACCTGTAGTACTGAGAAATTGCACGTTAATAGAACTTGTTGTTTCAATGGAAGAACTCGGGGATTTTTAGTGTACAAAGTTTAATAAAATTGGTAAAATCTAACTCTAATTCTAACTCTAAAGTCCCCGTCCCCCCCCCCCCCCCCCTTTTCTATCCTTCTGTCCCCCGTGTGAATCCTGTGATCGCCACTTTTTATTGCCATGTCCACCGACACCGATAGTATTCTTTCGTAGAAAATCACTTTCGAACCTTCCAAGATAGCGGATTTCCCTACACAGAACAAAAAATCCAAAATAGCCATGTCTAGACGGTCTTTTGTGTCCTTATAGTCCAGTATCCAGTTACATTTGGGGCCAGAAAGAGATAGTGACACGGGTAATGGGACCACCCATACCCATTTTTAGATGCGGTAGCAAAGCTTGGCTGGAAGATTTTTAAATTTCAACTTTCTATTATTATTTTATTTTACAATTCCATTATATGATAGGCCAGAGCTACCCCAAGCCCAGAATTTATGCTAACAGGCGCATCTTAAATGTTGAGCTAATAATTCTTATCGATATTCAACAGTTATCAATTACGAATGAGATTTTACCTAAACTGTTAACTATATGCATTGTTTGAATTTTTAAGTAGGAGAAATTGCGTACCTTGTACAGGTTTCAAACTGAGCATTGGGCCAGATTATTATTGCTAATTGTGAAACACTTGTAAAAACTGATAAATATATACTTTAAAAAAAAATTATCGACGGTAAATATTTGTTTGATATCTCATTTGTTAATGTAATTTTACCGCAAGGGCTAAAAGAAATTTTTGTCAGCAAAAGCAAAGTTTTTGTTGTTGTAAAACAGGAAAAGAGAAAATGTTAAAAAAACCCCACTAGTTATGCTGTCATTGGTATCGATATAAAGAACACTGATTAAGGTGGGGTTTGATTTCATATATCATAAAAATTCATCGGAGGGACGTACCTCAACCCTAGAACTGCCACACGTAAACTTAAATACAATTTAAGTTGCTCCTAAAAATTCGTTTCAGCATAAAGAAAAATAATTAAATTTATGTACTTAATGAGTTAAATTACTGCTTTCCTAACGATATTCCAGCAATTTAAGCTTTTTTTTTTCAATCATCGTTGATGGGTTAGTTAAACATGCAAAATTATTGAAGCTTGAGCTGATAAAAAAATCTTTGTTGTACCTTTGATACATGAATTGGGTTTCTCAAATTGACAAATACTAAGATTTTCAGTGTAATGGCATAGAGAAGGAGAGGGAAAGTATTAGTTTCATATTTAGGGAAATACCAATAGACCAATAGACGTTGAAACTTTCCTTTTCAACTTTGTCTTTCGAAAATTGATTTTATCTAATATAAGTTTGGGTCCCATTGGTGGAGGGGGCAGGTGTAGTGGCCCCCATGCCCACCCCATAAATCCGCCACTAAAGACGGTAGGAAATTTCTAAATCGAAAAAGGATAAGAATAATTGGACTGACAAATTTCCGTTATTTTTTTTAAATACCAGTATGTTCTACATACCAGTTTAAGAGTGTTGTCATTATAGTATTATTAGAGAGGGGGGGGGGGGGGCGCCATTCACGTGGCGCCATTTTGGGAGTAAATAGCGGCTCTAAAAATGTTCAGGGGAAATAAGAAAATGAAACAATGATACAATTACGTATTATTCTTAAATAATTGTTTAAAAAATGTATTGTTAAAATAGGTAAAAATGGCGCCCTCTGTAAAATTATTAGGGGGGGGGAGGCCCCCTCCCCCTATAAGTTAGGGCCCTGCTTCAAAGTCCTAACGCTGCGTACGATGTCACCTTTAACGGTTGCGTTGGTAGCCTACTCGGGTTTCGGCTCGTCGCTTGACTATGGTTCTAAATTATGAAGCTTGTCACCAATAGCCCTCATGTAGCTCTAGTGCTACAATGATTCAAAACTAAAACTAAACTAATAAATAGAAAAAGAAAAATTCTTTAAAAATTATTTCTATGATAAATACAAAACGCAGAAAATACAAATTGTACGAAATTTGGAATTCGGGAATCTGGTATTTTCAATATATTTTTTCTCGAAAGGAGAATTCTGTTTTAGACTCGATTTAATTCAATGCAAACTTAGTACCCTCTATTCTAAAAAGTGATCCGTTCGTCCACCAGTTATTTTTTCGACCATTCTCGGTTTGCAAAATTCATCCAGATATTTATTTCATAGGGACATAGCTTTTTTGTTCCCTAATGGGGCTGCAATATTGGCGGTCAAGCCTTTGCAGATTCGTCATATTCCCCAGAACTGAGAGTCATTTTTTTTGTGGCACCACCTAGGCGACTCTCGCTACCAATTTTGACGTGCAGATTACAATGAATCTGAGCTCTCTGTGGATGTAAAGTATGCCGAGATTTAAATCAGCTCACGTCATAGCCCACGTAATCATCCTATAGCCTATTCCTGGTTCTAAGCTATCTGCCCACCAATTTCCAGCCACTTCCTGTAGTCCAATTCACTTTCTGTAGTTTTTAACAATTTTTTTTAAACGGTCAAAAATTAATTAAAACAAAAAAATGCTGAAATGCAAGATAAAAGCACGCAAATTTTAGAAAAAATACAACTTTCGCTGCTAATAAAAAAGACGAAAGCTCGAAGCTGCCGACTTGGTTTAATTGCAACTTAATTATAATTAATTATTAATTTAGTTGGTTACTGAAAATGCTAATTAATGAATGTTATTAATTAAAATTAATTAACATCTAAATAAATTGTTTCAAATAAAATTAGTGTTATCATAGGAAGGCAAATTTCTTTCTTAACGATAAACTTAAACTTATAGTAATTATTAATAAAAACTTTTAAACCCTATTTCAGGGACAGTGATTTATTATAAGTTAACAAAAATTTCACGTTTTGGGAAAATCTAAGGCTGCCTTTTCAAAAAGATAATAATTAACAAACAAGCTTTGCATCATATAGCTTCTACAAATGACATGCATAAATGGTAATAATAAACAAATACAAATAATAAATATGAATTATATAAAATGCAACAAATCGTCACATCTTATAACATGATTCGTGAAGACTTTCCTAATCGTTATTTTGCAAGAATTGAGTAATTTTTGGTTACATTTTAAATTATTTTTAAATCAAATTATCACTCACTTGATAAAAATAGAGATGAAATGCGCTTTAAACTATTGTAGTTTTCTAGGGCTTTAAGTGCGAGAATGACTGACTCTACCGAACGAACTGCCTTGTATATGTGTTTAGCTTTCTAGTTAGTCACAGGGAGACTAGTCTACTGGCTAAAAGTAAGGGAGGGGGGGGGGGCTGCATCCCCAACAAAAAGATTCCACGTAAAACTAGACGGGAACTTGAGTTTCGAACCTTAGTTTTGTGTCGAATAAGATGGTGCAAGCCATAACACCGAAGACCCCCAGCACTTTTGCCCCCTTCTACGTTCCGAGAAAAAGAGTGAGGCCAAGGCCTCGAGGTGAATCCATGCTGAAGGAAAAAAAATAAACTCTTTCAAAAAATAAACTCTTATCCTCCCCAGAAGAAACCAGTGTTTTCTTTTAGTTTTAAGTTAGAGTCAACTAAAATGTGGCAAACCAGACATTTTTAATTAAATATATTGCTTTAAAAATTATTGTATTTTGTTAATATTCTTGTTGCATTAATGTTGCTATATACCCTATTTGTTACAAATTGAAGATGTCATAAAAACAGTTTATTATATTTCAGTTTTTCCCTTATTTCAAACGAATTAAAAAACACAGCAAGAGCTAAAATTTTGCTATTAACATACTTTTGCATTAAATTATACGAGCACGATTAATTATTAAAACATACAATGTAAATGGGAATATTTCTTATGGCGTCACGCTCTCTAAACTGCGATTTCATTGGTTGTTTCGTTTTCTTTGAAAAAGTGTTGAAACAGCTCATTGGTTTAAAAAGGTCACGCGATCCGAACTGCGATGCCATTGGTTGTTTTGTTTTTTGTAGCAAAGTGTTGAAACAAGCCCATTGTCCTTTTTCCTAAGAATGGAATACACATCTTTAAAAATAGAATAAAATATCTTTAAATAATCTTATATATTTTTTTTAAAAATTTTAGTTGAGGTAAATTTCGCATGAAAATTTTATCATGAGATGATAACCTTATACAGAAACATATTCGGAAAAAAAATTGCATTCAAACAGCACAAATGGAAAAGAAGTATTGCGTAAAAAAAGAGAGCAACAATACGCAATATTATGTTGTTTCATTTACAACTGTATCTCGAGAGGAGACGATTATTGTACATGCGCGATTGACGAAAAACTGTAAACTTGTTTTCTAAAATATGTATAACAAAATTATAACATTTATTTTTTAAGTACTAGCTTTACAAACCCGGCGTTGCACCGGTGTACCCTTATAACCCTAATTATTAGTTTTTTTTATGTAAACTTTTATTTCATACCAATTGATCGCCTCTCCACTGGTCCACTCCATCAGGATATTATAATCTCCTCCAATTCTGATATGAGGTGTTGATTTTATTCAGGCCCTTCCAGGAGTTTGAGGGCTTTCCCACTGGCCCTTGTTCAAATTGCCGGAACAGCTATAGGATATAATGGCCTGTTTCTTTTTCACGATTAGCGCAAAATGAAACTGCCTAAATGTGGTAAACGTTCCACTTCATATTTTATACAACTTGATAGGGCCGGGGGACCCAGTCGGTAAAGACTTTCGTCTTGCATGAGGTAGGTCCCAGGTTCAGGTCCAGGCATCGCCAAAATAACTGCCGACCTATAAACGGCTCGTGCAGCCAAAAACTGTCCGACGAATAATACCCCGTGTATAGAGGAAGGGCACTTTAAATATCCTCCTAATTCCCAACGCTGCGTACGATGTCGTTCTTAAAAGTTGCATTTGGTACCTACTCACGTGTCGGCTCGTAACTTGACTGTGTTTCTAAATTACGACTCCCGTTTCCCAATAGCCCTCGTGTGTAGCTTTAATGCGACGATAATTCAAACTAACCCTAACCCATACAACTGGATGGGAATAGCTACCCTACGTTAATTTTCAACTTCGCCAAAAGCCGCCAATGCCGAAATCCAATAGGCCTTTACGCCATCTTAACATCAGAAAACAAAACAGACATTCATCCTCTTGTATGGTTTGAAAAGTTTTATAAAGAACAAATTCCTTTTTTATGCCGAATATATTCCGCCATATCTTCATTTCTTACCATTTGTAAACATCAATTAAATTAAATTCGGAAACATAATTAAAATCTATTTGAGGAAATCTGATCCACCATAAAAAATCAAAAGATTTAAAATGAACAAATAAAATAAAATACTGATATTCAAATAACAGTTCAGAAAATTAAACCCACGTGCTCTTTTTTTACTTTTCTTAATTTTCGTTCGCGCTGAACTGACTTTAAATTGAAATAAAAAAGAAATTCTAATCTTACAATGCTATTCCGATGGGGAAATCGGCTCACGTTTTGCACTCCTACACCAGTTTGGGTTCGAATAAAAAGTGTCCTATAGCCTATTCCTGGTTCTAAGCTACCTCTTCACCAATTCTCAGCCAAATCAGTTCAGCCGTTCTTGAGTTATAAATAGTGTGACTAACGCGACTTTCTTTTATATATATAGATATTAATATATATTTTAATCTTTAACTAAACTCCTCGGCTCTGCAACCCTTTAGAGGGCCAAGGCCTGCCGTGCCCATTTCAGCTTTCGTGACCTAGGGCTCTGGGGTGCTAGGCATATGTCCCGGTTAGGTGGTTAGCCTCACGCGGAACCCCCATTTTAACGACCCACTTAAGAGGATTCATCAGACGCCACCTACCGGTCGCCTCTCAATAGTAACTCTATGGTAAAATCGAGATGGTTTTTTTGATGATATCACACGAAATTATTGGAATATTTTCACGCGGTTTGTGTCTTTAGACAGATTTTGACTTGAAGATGCATTACCTAATTGTTATTTTTGTTTAAATTTGTGTTAAAAAAAATTACATTAAAAGTTAACTTTAACTTCATTTTATAAAAATTGAGTAGAAGATATTGAAAAAATTAATTTACAGGTACCGAGATTGAACATTTTTGTATTAAACTTGCCTTTAAACTTTGAAATTGGGTAATTAAAAGTTGAGATATCAATTAAAATGTGAAGACAAGTGCTAAAAAATTGTGCAAAGCCACGCCTCCCATAAGAACCTCCCCTTCTCAGGGTTCATTAGTTTGGACAGTAGGTTATCAAGGACGGGGGACAGCTTCACATGTGGTCTTAAGTGTGGGGGGACGGGGGGGGGGGGGGTACTTTTTCCACCTTTTGAAGGGGATTTCGGAGAAAACCGCTGACGCTGGGAGAGGGTGCGAGTGTTTTTATTTTGTATTTTCGCTTTGGTCAATGGAACTCGTTGCATTCTTCGCTGTGGCTATTTCACAGCCCAGTGCTATAATATTATCAAATGCCAATTTTCGATGCGTATTTAATTTACTGGAGCTCACAATTCACTAGAGCAATTTTAATAATTACTCTTCTTATTGTGTTATTTTTGTTTATAGAATGAAAAAACTATAGTTTATGGTTGGAAGAAATAATTTTAAATCGCAATCTAATATTTAGTAGAAAGAAAAAAGTTATACTATAATGTATTTGATGTTGGTGAGGATTTATCGTTTCATATTAATGATTGTTACAAATTGACTATTCTACTTTCTTTACTCACAACAGACAATATTTTAGTTACATTTTAACATTTGAATACAAAATATAAGCATAATGCGTTACATATTTTTCACAATAATAACTAAATGATTGAATATTAAAAAAAAAAAAATTGGAAGTAAAATGTGGGATAAGTTCTGCCCAACCCTATGATAAATTGTAAGAAATAGATGTTATAAGGGAAAAAAAGCAACTGTTACCTATAACAGCTCCCCACAACATTTACACGCCATAGAAAAAAATAGCCTAACACAGCAATTAAAATTAAAATTAATTAATTATTTCTAGTTTTCTAAATTTATTTATAATTCGAAGAATAGTTTTGTAAAATTGGTTAGGTCAATTCTACTTAAAAATAGTGGGTTTCGCAAGTCTAGATGAAATATGCCAGGTTTGGTATGAATGATAAAGAATCCAAGGCTGATTGTAGAGCTCTATATACAATACAAATTAGCAAACAGCATCAATGCAAAGGGCACAGTGGGAATGTAAAGAAAATGCCGACTTTTATTTATCACTATTGACGCCTTCTAGTGCAGTAGAAATAAGCGAAAAAACACCTTAACCTAGAACAAATTGGAACATAAACTATTCTTGTTGCAAATGGTAGGTAACATGCTTCTAATGAACATACTAAAAACCGCAACCCGTACTGTTGCGACAAATGTTTTTGGCCGCCATCTTGAAAACACGTAAACATTTTTTTTTTTTTTAAATCACAATAAACCATAATAAGTCGAGTTTGGTATCAAATTGAAGGAAATTTTATGCTGAAAAAGAATGATATTGGTTTTAAAACTAAAAATATTTACAAACATGATTTTGGAGTGAAACAATGAGAAAACGTTCGAAAAATATCACCGCAAGCGACGGAACCACCCCTTGTTATTATTGAGATGTCCAACAAAAGTTTGCGACTTTGCGACTCAAAGCCATGATTCAAAGAATGGAGTCCCTCATAATAAGCAATATTGAACAAACCCTCATGAAATGTACTAAAAGAATGGACAAAGAATGACTGAAAGTCAACATGGAACCTGGAATTTAAATCATTCGAAATGCAGTGAACTAACTTATGCAATGAGTTTGCTGACGCTGACCCGAGTTTTATAACTGACCGTTGATATAACAGATGCAGGGATGACGAAATATTTTGTAGATCTAAACAAGGCTTGAATATCTTTTCCAATCATGTCACGTTGGCCTTGTCTGCACTATCTGTTATTTTATTTAAATATATTCTACAAAACACATGAAGAGTCAGTAAGTGGACTGTGATCTAAAAATTGACAAAATCTTTCGTCATCCTTGCATTAGTTATATCAACGAAAGACACTGGTCGACAAACTCATTGCTGCTAAAGTTAGTTCACTGCATTTCGAATGATTTAAAATCCAGGTTCCATGTTGACTTTCAGTCATTCTTTGCCCATTATTTTAGTACATTTCATGAGGGTTTGTTCAATATTGCTTATTATTAGGGACTCCATTCTTTGAATCATGGCTTTGAGTCGCAAAGTAGCAAACTTTTGTTGGACATCTCAATAATAACAAAGGGTGGTTCCGTCGCTTGCAGTGATATTTTTCGGGCATTTTCTCATCGTTTCCTTCCAAAATTATGTTTGTAAATATATTTCGTTTTAAAACCAATATCATATTCTTTGTCAGCATAAAATTTCCCTTAATTTGATACCAAACTCGACTTATTATGGTTTATTGGGATTTTTAAAAAAAAAAAATTGACGTTTTTTCAAGATGGCGGCAAAAAAAAACATATTTGTCGCGACACTACGGATGGCGATTTTTAGTATGTTCATTAGAAGCATGTTACCTACCATTTGTCAGTGTCTAAAACCTTTCTACTGCTCAAACTAAAAGAACTACAGTAGCGCTCATAAGTATTTTGACAAAACAGTTTCGCCACTAAAGGGCGCAGTCTTGTGAAAGATCCGTCACATTTCAGTCTTGTGAGCAAAGCGCAGCAGTTGGCATCTAACCCCCGCTGAAGAAAGCTGTCAAGGTAAGCACAGGTAGAAAAACCCTATTTTTTTAGAAAACACTGTGTTCAAAAGTATTTTGACAAGTGTGTGTTTTTGCTACCCAGTAAATTAACAGCCATTTTATTGTGTTTTCAGTGTGGTTTACGTTTGTGTTGACATCCCAGAATGTAAATAAAAACATGCCCAAGGTGAGAGAATACTCTACTGATCTCAAAGAGGCTGCAATTGCGGCATTACAAGATGGTCGGCACAAGCAAAGTAGTGTAGCCAGAAACTTTAATCTCTCAGAACAAATTATGAGTGTATGGAAGCGTCAATTTGAACCCCGAGGCACAGTTAATAGTAAACAAAGGTCAGGCAGTCCTAAAAATACAACAGAAAGGGTTGATAGGCTTATTCGACGGAGATCGGTTGCAAATCCACGCCTCACTGCTGTCAATATAACGCGCGATTTAAAAGCATCACATGGTGTAGATGTTCATGTATCCACCGTCAAACGTCGCCTCTCGGACCATGGTTTGAATGGCCGACGTCCCAGCAAGAAGCCATTAATTTCAGTGAAGAACCGAAAGGCCAGACTTGCATTTGCCGAAAAGCACAAGTTTTGGACTAAGAAGGATTGGGCGAAAGTTCTATTTAGCGATGAAAGTAAATTTAATATATTTTCGTCAGACGGTATACGGTATGTTAGACGCCCTGTGAACACTCGGTACGATGTTCGTCACCAAGTCCCCACCGTAAAGCATGGCGAAGGCAATGTTATGGTCTGGGGTTGCTTTTCACGGGCCGGTGTTAGTCCTTTGGTCCACATTGAAGGCATCATGGAACGCTCCAAATATGCTCAGATTCTAGAAGAAAACATGTTAAACCATGCTGAAGAAGTTTTTGAGGGTGAATGGCTTTTTCAGCATGACAACGACCCAAAACATGCCTCCAAACATGTTAAAGGCTTTCTTGGTCAAAATAATGTTCTCATGTTGGATTGGACAAGTCAAAGTCCTGACTTAAATCCAATTGAACACATGTAGAATCAGTTGGACAAAAGGATAAGGCGACGTGAAATCACCAGCAAAGCAGCCTTATTTCAAGCACTGTGTGAGGAATGGGCCCAAATTCCTCTCAGTGCCATTGAAAAACTGATTGACTCTATGCCAGCTCGATGCCAAGCTGTTCTTAGTTCTAAGGGCTATGCAACCAAGTATTAGCTACTCAGGTTACAAGGAGTAACAATTTGTTTTTGTTTTGTCAAAGGTTAACAAAAGAAAATGGGTCTTACCCTCGTTTATAGAAGTGTCAAATTACTTTTGAGCGCAGTAAGTTCCAATAAAATTCATTTTGTATGTTTGATACAAAAAGATCTTCGTGTATTTTTTTCTAGCGACCTATTTAACGTTCCTTCACCCATTATCTTATAGCTAAGAGTATGAAAAACTTTGTGATATTAACAAATCGTTTTAAAATAAGATAATTGAGTTTGTCAAAATACTTATGAGCGCTACTGTATATGGACTTCAGGTGGGTTTCACGCGTTTTTCGTGAAAAGCACGCATGCGCAAAGAGTAGCTGCCATAGGACTTTTTGTGGTTTTATAGGTATTGGCTGAAAACGAAAAGAGCTACAGACTTCAAAGTTAGTCTGCGAATTCCTAGTACCTGTCAGCAGGGCCGTCAGTTATAGAGGCGAGCCTCCCCCAATAATTTTACAGAGGGATCCCAAAAGGTGTCAGCTTTAATACTTTTAACCATTAATTTTTTGATTTTTATTTAACAAAAATAAGTAAAAAATGGCTATTTTATATTTTATTTTGAGTGTCCAAAATGGCGCCCTGTGAAAATTTACTTCAATATTTTCGACCCGCCATTTTTTCAGACCAAACCCCTTCGAAAATTCTTACCGACTTATTACCAGAAGACAACTATAATCACGGTAGTAAGAACGGAAAACTTACTTTTTAAAAAATTGGTATCAAGTACTTTTTAAAAAAAAAACAAATTGAAGGAATGTTCAAATTAAAGTATAGGAGAAACCGTAGGACAAAAATGAAATGTTGTTTTCACCCTCTTATTAAAAGAGGGTGAAAACAAACATTTCAATTTATTTCTACTACCCAACGTCAGAATATTAGAATAATGAGAATAAAACATTTCAAAACTTTGAAAGTTGCATTTATTTTTATACACAACTAAAGTTTCACAAATTCTTTTTGTTTTATTACATTTTATAAGATTTGTTAATGAAAATAACATAAAACAATTGGCTTGATTTTGCAAATTTACTTTTAAAATCAAAATATAAAAAAATCACAAAAATAGAATACATCCTAATGGTAGTTCACAAAATTAGAATAATGCGTAAACAAATAAAATAAATTGCTCTTACAAGTTTTATTTGCAACTAATCAGTATTTGGTTGCATCGCCCTTAGCTTTTATCACATCTCGCAGTCGATCCGGCATACTTTCAACTAATTTTTTACAATGATCTTGGCTGATATCATACCAAGCACGGTTAACGAATTTTGTGAGTTCGTTCTGGTCCTTTGGAGCCAATATTTTCAGTTTTTTCTTCATTAAGCCCCATATATTTTCTATAGGATTTAAATCAGGTGAATTCACGGGCCAAGGAAGTAGTTGTACTTCATTATCTTTCAGCCAAGACAAGGTGGCTTTCGATGTGTGACATGATGCGCTGTCTTGTTGGAAGACAAATTCCCCTTCAAATAGATCTTCAGAGGCAGGGATCATATATTTGTCAAGAACGGACTTGTACACTTCGGAATTAACAGTGCCTTTCAATACACAAAGCTTTCCTAAGCCATTGGCACTGAAACACCCCCAAACCATTATTGATGTGCTGAACTTAACTGTGCGTTTTAAGCACTGTTGCTGAAAAGCCTCTCGAGAAAAACGCCAAACACGGTGACCTTGTGGACCGACAGACACGCAAAATACTGATTCATCACTGAAAAGTACTTTGCCCCAATCTTGGGTGCCCCAAAGCAGCCTTTTTCGGCACCACAACAAACGTGCCCTTTTTTGTCTGGCACTAAGGAATGGCTTTTTCTTTGGTACACGTGATCGAAAGCCGATTTCAAGTATTCGACGTCGTGTAGTGCTGACTGAGGTATCAACTCCTGATTCTCGCCACTTCCTATTTATAAAATTCACTGACCTGAATCGATGTTTTTCAGTAATCCTTTTCAGACATCTCTCTTGCCTCTTGGTTGTTATTCGTTTGGCACCACATTTTTCGCGAGTATATTTAAATTTATTGTTCCTATAGTAGTCCTGAAGAATTTTACTCACAGTTCCTTGAGAGCAATTCACCTTCCTGGCTATTTTCTGTTGAGTCAGCCCCTCATTCCGTAACGTTAAAATTATATTCTTAGTAAGAATAGAGATATCTTTTTTTCGGCCCATTCTAAGCAACAACAACGGCAATTTTGTTTTCAATCATGGAACAATACTGTCACTACTTCTAATACGTCGCTAGTTATATGAAATTTCAACACCACGTGGACCAATCACGTAAATGGACAAATATTCTAATTTTTTGGAACGCCTTTTATCATTATTCTAATAATATGATCTTTTTAAAATTTGATTTTATAAATTTGTATTTATTTTTATGTTTTGTGTAAACAATATATGGTTGATAGATATCTTTAAAATATATGCTAACTTCAAGGAGGCGTCTACTTTGCATATTCGGTAAGAAATCGTGTCTTTTTGATGAGAAAAACTCAAATATTTGGTATATTCTAATATTCTGACGTTGGGTAGTATAACTCTTCTTAATGTAGGAAGAAAAATATAAAAGATTCTGCTTTCGACTTCGGCACATGTAATACTAGGCAGTGAAACAACCCATGGCGTATCGCTAGTCCTACGGTTTCTCCTATACTTTAATTTGAACATTCCTTCAATTTCTTTTTTAAAAAAAGTACTTTATACCAATTTTTTAAAAAGTAAGTTTTCTGTTCTTTGTGCCGTGATTGTAGTTGTCTTCGGTTTTCTAAAATGTTACTACGGATTAGATATTTTGATACACATAAAGCCGAATCAATCCAGCAATTTGACCAATTATTAATGGTAATTTTCAAATATTAGTAGCTCGTCCAGTAATTTTTTACACAAAAAAAAACTGTCAAAATATTCCTTTTATGAAAGAAAATTATAGAATAGATTTTGATTAGTTCATTTTTAAAGTAGGCGAAAAAACAGCTTTGACGAAAATGACCCAAACAAATTATTAAAAAACCAATATATTAACAATATATTTTGTGTAAAGTTTCCAATCCGAATCCCAACAGTTACGAAGATTATATGAGAATATTATATTAAAACAAAAGCCCACCTACGGACTCAGGGTGAAAAACGACTGAGGAAAATCTCTGAAAACTATACTTTTGCCTGACCATGAGAAATTCAGAGACCAAAGCCTTGCCAAAGCAGACCTCAAGAACAAGTTCTGTTATCGGTTGCTTTGGGGGGAAAGGGGGCGAAATGACCATATGTTGCCAGCCCCGGGAGAAGTTCCCCCCTTTTCTTAGAACAGGGAGTCAAAATCTCCCTGGCCGATTGACGCAGTCAATCATGATTTTCGGCTTTGTGGTTCGTTGCATACGTCAACAGGTTGTGTCGTGAGGGGGTTCGTAAGCTCCACCCACTGATAGCCGATTTCGTTTAGCTCGTGGTGAGATTCTAGTTTCGAAATCACTATATAAGACCCTTAAGGGATGAAAGGATGGGTCAACCTCTCCCAATTCGGGATTCGATCCCCGGACCTGTGCCGTGGCAATGCGAAGCAATACCACTAAGCCAATGGGCCTCGATTTTAAGCTTTATTATAGTTATTTAGCCGGAACATCAGAGAGCAGATTATGAACATTATTTCTGTAGAATACATACGTCCATACATGCTGCGCCTTCACCACAATTTCGTTATTCGCACAATTGGCCGCTTTATATAAAGATCTTAAATTATAATTAATGCACATGATTACATACCTAATCGCATTTTTCTCAGAGTGAATAGTGGAAATTGAAAAAATTCGTTAATTATAAAATTAAATGTAATTGAAAAGACCAGGGGTACGATAATTGAGATTGTAGGAGAGTGGCATAGGGTAAATGACAAAATTATTACGGCAAATTTAACTATTTAATGAACAAAACCTTGATTAAACCCTCGTGTCCGGCTTGGTTAACCCCCCTCGATGATTGCGTTGTGTCTGGATACTGATCTGTGTACACATTTCACCAAAAAAAATTCACAGTTCGGCATTTAAATATAAATGACAAACATTTATAAAATTTGCCGAATGACTTTATGGTTTGTCAGGAGTTTTGTGAGTTGGTATTTGCGTTGTGTCCGGATTTGATCGGTGTACACCTTACGCTAAAATGTTTCACAGTTCAAGGTATTAAATTAAAAATGACAAACAATTCTAAAATTTGCCGAATGACTTCATGGTTTGTCAGGAGTTTTGTGAGTCGGCATTTGCGTTGTGTCCGGATTTTGATCTGTGTACACATTTCACTAAAAATTTTACTATTCGGTATCAAAATAAAAATGAAAAAAAAAAACATTTATGAAATTTGCCGAATGACCATTTTAAAAATAAACTTGGGGGGGGGGGGGGGGGGGCGAGACGCCCCCTTTGCACCTCGCTCGCGACGGCCCTGGTTCGCACTTGCCTTTCTATTCACCCATCTCCAAAATGTTCATAAAATTCGAAAAGTAATTATATTAATTAATTTTATTACATTGACCATATTAATTAGTTAGTAAGGGTTTGAGGGTGAAGCCCTTTAGGATATATATTATGGCCATTTTTTATGGTTTAAAACAGCCAATAATAGAATATAATATTAATTCAATATTTTGGGTAACAGGGTCATAAACAGGGCCCCCCTATTACCGATAGTATGTTAATTCTTTATAGTGAATCACACACACAAGTGTAGGAGATTCAAAGTTGCATAAATTTTCGTAACCACATTGTTCGAAAATTCTTTATTTTAATCAATTAATTTGAACAATAAAATAGCTTTCTTGTCCTTCTTGCTTAGCATACCAGATCTTATAAAAAAGCTCATGAAAAAGCTGTAATCATTAGCTGTAATCTGTCCCCGCCATGTGCAACAACAGGTGAAAATAACAGAGTGGTTTCCGTTCTGAGCTTTACTTTATTTTTCAAATCATCGGCTGCTTTTTTCTGATTATTCTAACTTTACCTATTGCAGTCAATACAAAATTCGGATACGCTGAAGAAGAAACGTTCTGTTTCATTTTACCAGTTACTGAGCTTGGAATACGCGAATCACCTTTTTTAGGAGACTGGTTCTGCACTACTATTGTTATTTGCTGGAAAAAGTTAAAAATAACATTCTAATTTTTCCCAACCAACATTTTTCCCGCGCATGCGTATTATCAAAAATTGTCATTAGAGTTGTAATCGTGAGAGGAAGCTGGATATTCAGAAATTAGTAAAAGTATTCGAGTATGTGTTTACCATTGCGCCGGTGGAACTAAGGCTGAAATTTATCTGAAACGCTTCGAATCCGTGCACGATTGCCCTGCGAATACGATCAGTTTAAGCTCCGCCCAAGCTCTTGAAAAACCGTATTTAACTTCCCAAACCACGCGAATTCGTGCTTAAGGGCGTGTCATTCGAGCATTCGACAAGCATACGACGCCTGCCTCTTTTTACGTGAAGTTGACCAATAAAATAATTCGAAAATCACTAGAAATATAGAGATGGGCCAATCCCGTTCCTTTAAAGATTCATCCAAAAGGTTGCGATCTTTTTAATGAATCGTTCTAAAAAAACGAATCTTTTCTTTTTTTTACTTTTTTGGCCAAACAAGGATTATTTATCCAAACGATACTTAGTAATAAACTTCTTATTAGACAAATATATTGGGTTTCCCCTCACAGCTTAATAAGTTTCCAGTCGGGATTTCCTTTTTTCTTGTAATAATAATATGGTATTTGGCATTTTTCGTCGATATTAAGTGCTAAAACAGTAAACAAACAGTTCGCACGCGATCGCTCGAATGGCCTGAAACCAATCGTGGTTTGACGTCATTCGCGCGCTAAGGATTTGTTTCAGTTCAATTAAGAAACGAGCAAAATCTTCGAATCTCCACAAATTCGCAGGCGAATCGTTCGCGTTGCGTTTCAATTAAATTTCGGCCTAACTCCTGACAGAAAGTGGCCTTATCGTACATCTTTAGAAAGGTCTTGGCCTCTACAAACAGAATACACAAAAAAATTTGGAACTTCTTTTCCCTACAAAGTTTCAGACACCAATATAGCTTTCACAGTGTATTCTGAAAGCCGGTGACACAAATCCTGGCCAGTGTGACAAAATATACATACACCTTGACAAAAGTTGTGTGGAAAACTTATGTCTAGACTGGGTCACTGGGTAAAAGTGAAAAAAAAAACTTTAAAACAATAAATAATGTCAGAGGGGTGGAAATGTGTTTTTTCTATGTTATTTGTGGAGCGACGGTAAAAACAACAAAAAAAACACTATGGGCTAAATGTTAAAATATTGACTGACAAGTGGCCTTGCTATACATCTTTTGAAAGGTCTTTGCCTCTAGACACAGAATTTAAAAAAAAATGGCACTTTCTGTCCCTATAAAGCAGTGGTTCCCAACCTTTTGTGGACCATCGCCCCTTTCTTTAGTTTGACTAACACCTATCGCCCCCTCTTAGTTTTCACGTTATGTCTAATTATAATTTGAGTTAAATTGTAACTAATAAAGCAGTTTTATAATTTTAAACACTTACTACCATATATAAAAACAACCAAAGCAGCTTTATCCGGTCACTCTTAAATAAAAAAAATGTATATTTTTAACAATTTTTTTAAAGAACAAAAGTGAAATAATTAACTAAGATCTTTAAACTGGATTCTTAAAAAAATTAAGAGAATTGACAGTAAAAATTTTTAAAAAAATGAATGTTTGAAAACTTATTTATTGTTTTGTCTTACTTATTCAATGGCTGCCTTGTGCTTGGTGCATTGTTGTTAAAGCTTGAATATCTGGCCTTATATTTGTCAAATTCAGTCGCAAGTCTCCTTTGAGGCAAATGTCCAACTTATTTCTTTGTTTAGTAAGGAGCTGTACAACAGAACTAAATCCTTTTTCAACTAAATATGTTGACGGGAACGAGATTAGAAGTGGTTCAGCTTTTAACCACAGTTGTGGATAAGTATCCATAAGTTTTACCCATGCTAACTCATAACCGCACTGCTTGAAAATGATTTTCGCCTCACAGTCATACTTCAGGTCTACAAACTCTGTCTGCAAAGAGTTATCAAGGTTATCCACAGCTTCGAACGAGAATGGATCTACAATCCAATCAGGAATTTCTAACTTGGTCAAATCTTCAAATCTTGTAAGCATATCGGTTTTTAACTGGTCAAGATGATCAATAAAAATTAGTATTTTGTCTTCTGGTAATTCAGGAGTAACTGACATTAAACACTCTTCAAGGGTCGGAAACTGCATCAGCTCTTTACGGCCAATATTACGCTTTAGAATATCAAACTTAGCTATGAATGATGAAATGATTCCTTTGGCTTTGATAAGGTTCATCTTGTTTCCTTGCAGCTTTTTATTGACTTCATTCATTTTTCAAAAATATCTGTAAGGTAAGCAAGTTCCAACTTGCGTTGCTTCAAATTCTCACTTAAAACAGGATGAGACGTGTCGAGGAACTCAGTAACCGTATCAAATAATTCGAAGAAACGGCGCAAACAGTTTCCTTTGGAAAGCCATCTCACGGCTGTATGGAAAAGCAAGCGTTCAAATTCCTCGTCATTTTCCTGGCAAAGTTGTCGAAATAGACGGTCATTGAGCGAACTAGTTTTGATCTTGTTGACACACTTAATAACAAGTTGTAGGGTTTCATGCAGTACACCACTCAATTTTTTCGCAGCTAAGTGTTGACGATGAATGACACAGTGAATAGTGACGACCTCAGGTACTTCTTTCTTAAGGTGGGCTAGAAACCCAATATGACAACCTGACATGGCAGGAGCACCGTCTGTTGCACAAGCGCTTACGTTTGTTAGGGGAATATCGTTTTCCTCAAAATAATCTTTTACCACTTTAAAAATTGACGATCCCTTCGTGTCAGTGATCAAACTTCTAGCAAACAACATTTCCTCGGTAATTTCCTTTTGTTCGTTTATAAACCTCACATAGGCTAATAAAATTGCTTTGTTATCAATCACAGTTGATTCATCAATCTGTAATGCAAATTTAGTTTTTTTCAAGATATTGGTGAGTTTGGTTTCAACATCTGTGGCCATTTCGTCAATTCGCCTGGAAACACTATTGTTGCTCAAAGGAACCGATTGACTTATTTTATTACTAGGGCCCTCGCCTAACATGATTTCAACTATTTTTTTGGCAGCCGGTAAAACAAGAGTTTCGCCAATCGTGTGAGGTTTACCACATTTAGCAATCAATAAAGACACCTCGTAAGAAGCAAGAAGACCTTTATCAAGATCGCTTTCTTGTTTTTTAAATAGTTCCCTCACATTACTCCGTTTATCAGCTTTAGCTTTGAGCTGTTGAAAATAACTAAGTTCTTTACTCACTTTATCACTGTGTACTCTGGATAAATGTTCTTTCATTCGCGAAGGCTTCATGGCTTCATTAGTAAACGTTTTGTCGCACAAAAGACAACGTGGAAGCTGCACATTTTGTGGTGACACGATAAAACCGAATTTTAAATACTCAGCTGAGTATTGACGGCACTTCTTTTTATTTGAATCCATTGTGCATGAACTTCTACACTTCGAAAACAAAGAAGACAAATTTCGGTATAGTTCTAAAATAAAAACTGTTGTAAATAAGAAACTTATTGCTATTGCACAAGAAAAAATATCCAAAATTGAATCATAGCCAAATAGAGGAATGTTCCACTATACAGGAGGGGGAGGAAGTGAAAACCGAGAGGAATGTTCCACTGCACAGGAGAGGGAAGGAGATTCACCCAGTCAGCCGCGCTGAATGACAACAGGTGAATAACTAGCCGATTGAGAATGGTTTTACTGTACTGCTGTAGAGTATTATTTAATTTACCCCCTTTGAATACTCATCGCCCCCCGATCGCCCCCCAACTATTTATCGCCCCCTTGATAACACAAATCGCCCACTTGGGGGCGATCGCCCCCAGGTTGGGAACCACTGCTATAAAGTTTCAGACTCCTATACAGCTTTTAACGCAGAGTATTCCGAAAACCAGTGTTTTTGACACAAATCCCGGGAAAACATGTACTTTAAATTTAATTATAAAGAAATATAACTTGAAGATAAATGAATAAACTTTGAAATGTGAATATTAAGATGTATGTAGTACCCACATTTTAAATTATTTGTCGCAATAAATACAAGTAATCAATTTTTAAAAAAGTAGATGGTTATTTTTCTTTAGAAAGAAATTATTTATTTTCTTGGCTAAACTAAAACAAAAGAGTGGACATAATTATATTTTTCAATGGATAAAAGATAATTTATGACACTTATTACTTGCTAAATTATGAGCACAATCACTCAAATTTTGTTTTCATACTTATTTTACAAATATAGTGTTTCAGTACAAAGTACAAAACAACAGAGTGGATTTAAAAAAAAGAACATATATTTTGTAGAGTTTTATTTAAGGGGGAATAGGACAGAGAATCGGCTTCTCAAGCGAAGGCTTCTCTCTGTGTTAATCCTATGGGAAAAAAATAAAAATTCTGCCACATTTCTCCGGCTGTATTGAGTATTTTTACAAACGGTTTTTTTATATGATACATGTAGCTGATTTGTAGGTCCCTATAATCGCATTTTTTTAAAATTGGTTAAAATAATTTTTTTGATTATTAATAAATAGTTTTACAATATAAACCAGATCGAAATTTGAAAAACGGCGATTATAGGGACGTACAACTTTAAATTTCCTTCACATTGAAAAAAAAAAGTACAAAATTATTTGCATTTTTCGGGTCGAAATCTGGCAGAGAAATTATAAAACTTTATTATCCAGCAATGAGCGCCCCCTAGGAGTAGAACTTAAGCTCCTTCCCTGGTAACTCCCCTTATATTTAAATTTGCTGAAACTCCGATAAGATAAGGTACGTGTAGTTCAATTTCAAGAGTCTGCGAATTTTAACTTCTAGTCTGTAAACTAAAGTTTCAATTCATTGTTGCTGTGGGTTTTTAGACGCTAATTTCGAAAATGTAAATGGATTTTTTACTATCGCATCCAGTTTAAAAGTATTAAAAAAATTGAAGTGGCATTGATTTATTCTATTAGATTTTTAATTCCTAATTAGTAAAAAGTTCTTTTATAATTACTTCCAAGTCTATGATTTATTTAAAAGAACATGAAAAATGTTTTGGGGACCTAAAGCTCATAAAAATGCATTATATTAAGTGTGAACAATTGCACAAATTTAGGACTTATTTTTGTTGAAATATTAATTTAAGTTTAAATCCTAAAAACTTGTATTTCTTGAAGCTTTTATTTTAATTTTCCATTTCTCTAAAAAAATTATTTTGCATTACATTTTAAATCTGTTTGGGCATTGGGTAGCAGTATTGGCTTGTTTTATATTAGGTAACTCTTTTCAGTTTTTTCATTTTTGACTTTTCGCGATTTCAATGGATGTTTCGTTTCCACTTTCAATGCGAGGTATTTTCATCTGTCGTGTTCTATTTTAGTTTAGTTAAGATAGTTTGAATTATCTTCGTATTAGAGCTACACGAGGGCTATTGGCGACGGGCGTCGTAATTTAGAACCACGGTCAAGTGACGAGACGACATCAGAGTAGGCACCCTACGCAACCGGTCAGGGAGACATCGTACGCAGTGTTGGGACTTAGCATATTTAACGTGCATTTCCTACGCACGGGGTATTATTCGTCGGACATTTTTGGCTGCACGGGTGGTTTATAGGTCGGCGGTTATTTTGGCGATGCCCGGACCGAACCTGGGACGAGACCTTTCACATACAAGGTGAACGCCTTCATCGACTGTGCTGCTCTGTTTTCTTTATGTGCAACATTTTGTTATTCCTACTATTTATTAAACCTTATCGCTGCCAACTCGGCATAGTGGATAGTGCGTCTAAATCCCAACCACTAGTTCCCGCGTTCGAATCCCGGTTGGTAAGCGCAAGGATGTTTGTCTTGTCAATAAAATGTAATTTGTCTACGTGTTAGTCTTCGTATTTATTTGTGTAAAAAGAACTCCAACCTCTTCGGAAGCTCTGTCAACAATCTTCCATTAGATATCCATGATCACAACAACATTAAACCCTATCAGTTTTAATTAGATTAAATTTCTCTTTAACTCCTAGAGATAATTCATTATTCGAAATAACATCCTTCCAATCTAGTTTGCCGAATTCTCTTCAACGAAAATTGCAATTTGGTTGTTTCAGATGACATAAGATTAAAGTTTTAATTTTTGTCAATGGTGACATCATTGATTGTTTCGGTTTTACCCTAAATGCGCTGAAAAAACCTCGGATATTTTGTAAAGAGGATATATTCAGAAAATATCTTCAATTTTGATCATGAAACATAAGAGAATTCACGAAGGAAACAACGTAGAATTTATTGGCGCAAGGTAAATTAAAGTTAGGTAAATTAACATTGGCGAATCATCGTCGCACTAGAGCTACACGAGGGCTATTGGCCACGGGCGTCGTAATTTAAAACCACTGTCAAGTGACGAGCCGACACCCGAGTAGGCACCAAACGCAACCGTTAAGGCCGGCATCGTACGCAGTATTGGGACTTTGAAACATAATTAATGTGCACTCCTCTACACGGGGAATTATTCGTCGGGCATTTTGGGCTGCACGGGCCGTTTATAGGTCGGAATTTATTTTTTCGATGCCCGGACCCGAACCTGGGACATTCCGCATGCAAGGCGAACGCCTTAACCGACTGGGCACCCCCATCCCAGTCGGTTAAAATATAAAAGAAACCAAGAATAGTAAAATAAAATTCTTCTCGGAGGTATAGCTGTAATCAAGTTGGCCTTCAAACCTAGAGATCCGAGAATCGAATGGTAGTCCTCCTACACTCTTAAAACAAACGAGCGGTTTTAACTCAGTCTGAGTTAATTTCCACTCCTTTCCGTGCCGAAAATGCACTTCTCCTATAGGAGTGAATTTCACTCTTTTGTTTTAAGAGTGTATAAAGCATAACATCAATCAAATATATACCGTCTAGAGTGAGAGGGTTTGTGCACGTTAAATCCATTGTGGTGCATTGGCCTACAGTCTTCTACGACATCGCGAGAATTGGTTCCTAGTCAGATATAAGCATCGTCTTTTTGACAGCATTTCAAAATTACGAGGCACGTCGACAAAAATTCACGTATAGCTATTATGTGTGCAATGTTTAATTTCTAATCTAAGTTCTAAAACCACGTACAGTAGAACTCCAATTATCCGAAGCGGGGCTGAATATCCGAATACCAGAAAAAATTACACCCGGCCTACCTAGTAATGTTTTTCTTTGTTGGATGTCATGTCTAGCAAAACTTTTTGTACCGACCAAAAAAATTACTAGGCATGACATCCAACAGAGACTTACAGTAATACAGGGGTGCCTACAAGGGGGGTCAACGACGCAAACTGCGTCGTTGAAATTTTAGGGGGGGGGATTGAATTTTTTATAAAAATTATTAATAAACAGCCATCTTGATAAAAAAAAACCTCAGCTAACTCTTATTCTTACTCATTATCTGCCCCCCCCCCCCCCCCAGCCGACGCAACACCGAGGGGGGGGGGGGCTCAGAACTTGTACTCTGGCGAATCTTTATTTGGTTTAAAATAAAATACAAAGTGGCTTCAATTTTTTTTTATATTTTTGCCTTCAAAGAATAGGGTTGGGTAACCATAATTCACAGCAACACCAGGAAAAAAGGAGTTATAAATTATGCTCGTTGGCGTCTACCAGACGATACGATTTCTGATAATTATTTCCAATAAACAATCCGATCACTGTAACAAAGTTTAAACACTCATAAATCTCACGCAGTTTATAAAACATTTCGGTGAATTGATGACGTTCGCATTATAGTTTGCCAATGGAATCAATGAGATATTCCCGCCATATTTTGCAGCTGGCTCATAAATCTTTCGAACTTAACTTTGTATAACATTTTTACGAATTAATGACCTTCGGATAATATTCTTGACTTTTTCCCGCCAAATTAGACTCGAAGCCAAATCAGTAGGAAAATACTTGTCGTCTTATCTCAAATGTGACGGGTCTGGGTAATTGAATATAATTAAATAGTGCAATTCCGAGTTTCACGGTAAGAATTTTGTTATATTTAACTTTAATTTTTTAAATTTTAGGTTTTTTTTAAGTGAAACAATCTCTGTAAACATTATAAAATAATTCTGATGTGTTTGATAATGTCAAATGTGTTGTATTAAATAAAAAGCTATACCAAGATAAACTTTTTTTTATGCATTAAGAATTGAGGGAATGAATTGGAAGCCGTTTTGATTGGATCACGTGTCCGGCTATTTTTATTGTTTTAAAAAATAATATAATTACATAAATTTTGAACGGAATTTTTACCAATTATTTAGATTCCGATAGCTTTGGCTGTAAAGAAAACTTTTTTAAAGGAAAATTAAAAATAGCTTGTGAATTCCGTATTATAAAAGATATTCCAAAAGGTGCTTCCCTTTTTCGATTAGGGGCAACTCTGCTTTGACCTATCAGTAGAAAAATATTTAAGAAGAAAGTCAGTACTAGGGTTTTAATTCTTGGGATAAAGTTAAGTTACCCCATTCGATGGTACTTGAAATATCATTTTACTATAAGGTTTTCTATATACACCGTAAAAATGTAGTTAGAGGCTACTTCGGTTAGG